>JAVSBS010018967.1:0-38254 GCA_033124195.1 Coracias cyanogaster | reverse complement strand
AGCTGCCCCAGCACTGCAGGGGGGTCTCCCCAGAGCGCAGCAGAGGGGCAGGATCCCCTCCCTGCCCTGCTGCCCACACTGCTGGGGATGCAGCCCAGAATTACCCCTCTGCCCATGAGGAAGGGGGCTGCCAGGGCAGAAGGGCTCCTGATGCTTCTCAGGAACTGCGGTACCAGCTGAAAAAGCTGGGGACTGGGTTCAGGCGGTGCTCAGTGCCCACTGCTCGCTGCTGGAGGGATGAGAATAACCAGTTTGGGTGGGGACCAGGGGCCAGAATGGGAAATAGGAGCCTGATGAGAAGCAAAATGTGGTTTTGTCATTTCCCAAAATAGAAGAAAATATTGTAGCAGAAATTATGACCCATAAAGATGATTTTGCTGGAAACAAATGTTTTGAGTCCCTGGCAGCTGTATTCATGTGGTAGGAAAGGAATGCCTCCTGTAATTTAAAAAATTACACTTAATGTTCAACCTCCTTATTCCCAGCGTGCCAGGGCACGAGCACATCCCCCCTCCGCAGCCCCCAGGAACCCGGTGGGTGCCCCTGAAGGACAAGCAGGAACAATTTGTCTCTGCTCCTCATAAGAAAAAGAGCAAAATGCTCCTTCCAGCCCTGGAGCAAGGTTGGAATAGGGTTTCTGACCTTCTCAATTACCAGCTTTGAACAGCTGACGGCATTTGTCGAAGCTGCTCGGCGGGAGGCGATTGCCGCCCGTCACCGACGGCTCACCCCTGTGCTGAGCGCAGCCTGGCAAATCCATTTCTCCATCCTAATTAGGCTCCATCCAGGGCACAGAGCCAGCAGCCCGAGGAGGAGGAGGAGATGCTGATGAGCACCAACCCCAGGGGAGCACCCACCCCCCCTTTCCCAGCCCTGGGGCTGCTCCCCCACCGCCCCAGCCCTCACAATGCTCCCAATGACAGGCCCAAGGTAACCTGCCCGTGGCTCCTAATTGGATTTGCTCATGCTAATTATGATCATTTTTGCCTCAATTAAGCCATTTGTTTCCCACAGCTCCCTCATCATAGGTCTAGCACAGAGCCCTTTGCAGGCTGGTTGGTCCACACGCCCTCTGCAGACCCTGACCATAGGGGTTACCTTCTCTGATCCCTTCAGGCTCCATCAAAGGCCACACTTGTCTCTTCATCTCCCTGCCACTGCATTAACCCCTCAATTCCTCTCCCCATTCCCACTCCTTCCCATCCTCCTCTCACAGCACCCAGCTTGCTCTTTAGGGGCCCTTGCCAAGGAGATGGGACTGGCCCTGGCATCACTCACAAAGTCTCTGAGACTAAAGGCACCCCAGGGCTAGGGAAGGTGCAGATGTCTGCTCCAGAGCCTGCATGGTTCCCATCATCCCAACCCCTCTGGTCTTCAGGAGGTGGTAGGGAAATGTGGCTTGAAAAAAGCAACGACTGGCGATGTCTAGGGTGTGCAAGGGTGGGGGGAGGGAATGTGCTCCTCAACACAAGCCTCCCCCCTGCTCAGCACCCTGCTTCTCACCATGGCCACCTCCTCTGCCCAGCTCCCAGCACCAAGGGGAGGGATAAGGGGAGACCACACAAAAGCTCAGTGCATCTCCAACTGAAGTTCAATAACTTGCTTCATCAGGCTGCTCCTCACATCACTCAGCCCCAAAGCAGCCTGGGCTGGAGCCACCCTGCATGGCCTGGGGCATGTCACCTTTTGGCAGGACAGACTCTCCCATCCCTCTTTATGCTCTGCTCTCAACCCCCACTCAGATGTAAAGAGGGGCCATGGTCTCAAAAAGCTCAGGTTCTCTAATGTCACATCCTGGTGAACACAGTGACTCCAGCAACACTGAACCAACCCAGTCTTTTAGCCACAAACAGAATCCCAGTGTGGTGGGGTTGGAAGGGACCTCTGGAGATCACCTCATCCACCCCCAGCCCTGCTCCAGCAGGTCACCCAGAGCAGGGTGCCCAGGATCGCAGTGAGGCAGCTGTGGAATCTCTCCAGAGAAGTGTATTTCTGGGATGTACAAGCCTTATCCTACCACAACTAGGTGAAGCCCACGTGCAAGCAGGTATTTCAGGCAGCTCAATCAAAGCCCTGCAGAACTCATCATCCCCCAGCAGTGGTGACATCCATCAGGCCACCAGCAGCTACTGCCACATTCAGGCACCTCCCAAACGCTCAGGTTGCATCTCTCCAGACTGAGCCTTCACACACCAGCAGTGGTGTGACCATCAGCTCCCTCCTTTCCACCCTGCCTCACCGACAATATAAACATGCAACACCTACTTACTTGGGCTGGAGTCAAGGTGGTGACCTTGGGATAAAGCAGCTCTGCAGCTAGTCCTCACTCCACCAAGCCATTTACTTCCTCCATGTTCATGTAGGGAGGGCTCTACTTCATAAATCAGGGCTTAAGATCTGGGAAGCTTTGAGCACGCCCCTCATGGCGGACAGGTACACACAGAATTAATTAGCAGGTGAGCCCAGAGAACCAGATTGAGCGCTTGTTGTTTCCTCACTACATTCTAAGGCATAATCACTCTGCAGCCTGGCACCCAGACAATGAGCAAAGCCTCCTCTTTATCTCCATGTCCAGTGCTACTAACGCTCAGGAGCAAGCAAGAAAACCCTGTGCGGATTTCAGAAAAAGCCCTTACCTAGCTATGTGCCACTAAAGAATGTTTTATTAATCTCTGCTTTGAAAGCGCTGGCTGCAGCGAATGGGAGAGCTATTGAACCCAAATGAGCAATGGAATTAACGCAGAGCCTTGTGTAATATCCAGGAGCTACAATATCAGCTCCTTTATCAATCTTAAGAAAAAAAATCTTGCTATTATTCAGCAGTAATGGAACCAGCGTTATTGTGGCTGCAGATAATGCCAGGTAAGAGGCATACCTACATTTAAAGAAACATTGCCACAGGGAAGGACATTGAGTAGCTTTATGATTACTTGAGCTTCATGGCTCAGGATTGTTCCACATGTTGATGGTGTAACCTGGGAGAAAAATGGCTCTGCCTAATCCAAGACATGCCCTGATGAAGCAGAGGGACAAGGAGCCAGCACCAGGTCCCTGCCCAGATCTGGATGGGGAAAGGCAGCTTTACAGTGCTCCAGGAGAGGTGTCCTGACCCAGGCGCTAGTTTAAAGTACAGGATTTATTCTCTCAGTGATTGACTGCTGGCCAGAGCAGCCCTTCACACCATCACTGCAGCCCAGCAGGAAAAGCTGCACAGAGCACAAGGTGCCCTAGAGCTGGCTTTGACAGAAGACATAATCTTTAATTAGAAAGACATTAGTATCCCTGATCACAGCAGGGTCTGGGAGTGAGGAGACCTCCATCCTCATTACCACCCTGCCTTTGAACTCCCTGGGATTTTTAACTCCTACTCCTGCATAGAATCACAGACTGGTTTGGGTTGAAGTGATCTTTAAAGGCCATCTAGTCCATCTGGTTGGATTCGGGCATCCAATCCCACCCCTCTGCAGGGAGCAGGGACATCTGCAACTCGAGCAGGTTGCTCAGAGCCCCAGCCAGCCTCACCTGCAATGGTGCCAGGGATGGGGCAGCCACCACTTCTCTGGCCAACCTGCGCCAGGCTCTCACCACCCTCAGCACCAACAATTTCTTCCTTCTCTCTAGTCTAAATCTCCCTCTTTTAGTTTCAAACCATCCCTCCTTGTCCTGTCCCAACAGGCCTGGCTAAGAAGCCTGTCCCCAGCTTTTCTGAAAGAGTTTGAGATGGTCAAGATACGAAGGGCAGAAGTGAGAAACTGTAGAAGTTAATCACTGCACTTTAGGCCAGAAAATTTCCAAATGAGTTTTTTGAACAAATCTTGATTAGAAGATTAAAAAACAAAAAGCAGAAGGTTTATTTTTCCCAAGGAAGATAAAGGGAAGAAGACATTCAAAAGAAGTTGAACTTCATTTCCCTTGTAATTTGCATTTTCAAAGGATTTGCCCTTGTGCTGTTTACACTTCTCCAACACTTCTATCCACAGGGAAAAGAAGATGAAGAAGAAAGGTGATGGTAGAGAAAAGAAGCTCTGAATTTCTTCAAATCTACCGTTTCTCAACCGAAGTCCCCAGCAGGAAGCTACATTGGGAGCATCCAGGAGGAACAGGATGGAGAATCTTTCCTGGAGTGCTGACTGGTGGAAAATCAGTAAGTTTTCCTCTGGTTTACCAAAGTCCATCTTAGAGAGGATGTGTATAACTTACAGGATGAGAGCTTTGAAAATCCAAACTTAACCACTGGAATTTAAGTCCCTACATCCTCTGCAGCGCTGGCTGAAAACGGCCCTGGCAGCTCCAGAAACATCAGCGTTGAGTTCATTGGGAAGTTCAGTGTGGTGAGAGTGATGTTCTAGGCATTATATAAAACATTTCAAAGAAAGCTGCTTCTGCTACGGAATAAAAACTTTCCTGAAGTTATCATCACATTGGACATCAAAGATACAGAGACTGACAAAGCAAAGGGCAAATATCCTACGGTCTTCTCCCAGACAAACAGAGAAAAGTTTAAAGATAGAAGAAATGAACTCATCTGGACTTGTTACTCCAACTATTTCAAGTCCCTTAGGGAAAAACTTTGGGTTTGGCAGATGTGGAGTATTATAAATGAATGTGATGAGGAGACACGTATCCCTTGGATGGACATAACACTCTTATCTTCGCCAGCACGTGTAGGAGCTACTGAACACGGCCTTTCTGCCAGCCCTTCAGGTGGCAAAAAAACCATACAGGCAATGAAAAGAAGAGGTTCAAAGCCAAACATTTCTTTTCTGGTTCTCAACAGGAGTTGCCATTAAATCTTTTACACCTTTCAATGGAAAACTGCATTTCACAGAATCCCAGCATGGTGGGGATTGAAGGGACGTCTGGAGATCATCTCATTCAACCCTCTTGCTAAAGGTTGCCCAGAATCATGTCCAGGTGCATTTGGAATCTCTCCAGAGAAGGAGACTCCACAACCTCTCTGGGCAGCCTGGGCCAGGTTCCGACACCCTCACACCAAACAAGTTTCTCCTCCTGCTCAGCTGGAACCTCCTGGGTTCCAGTTGGTGCCCGTTGCCCCTTGTCCTGGTGCTGGGCACCACTGACAAGGGTCTGGCCCCATCATCTTGCCCCCGCCCTTTAGCTATTGATCAGATCCTCTCTGAGTCTTCTCCAGCTCAGCAGCCCCAGGGCTCTCAGCCTTTCCTGGGCACAGAGATGCTCCAGTCTCTCCGCAGCCTCCACTGGACTCTCTCCAGTAGCTCTTTTTCTCTCCTGAACTGGGGACCCCAGCACTGGACCCAGTACCCCAGAGTGGCCTCAGCGTGGCAGAGCAGAGGAGCAGGAGAACCTCCCTGGACCTGCTGGCCACACTCTTTTTCATGCGTCCTGACCCCTTGGTTGTGCCCACTCATTCTCCCCACCAGCACTCGATGGCCACGGCCAGAGCCCAGCCCCACACCGGCAGCGAGGTGTTGGGCGAGGCTGGCAGCTCGGGGCACAGCTGCACAGGGCACTGAAGGCGCTGCTCATCTTTAATCACAAACGAGCGAATAGAAAACAAACAAAAAAAGGAAGTGAGCGGCGGGGAGAAGAAACAGTGTCGGCAAGGGGGAAGCTGGCGCGGGGTCAGGCCTGCAGTGCCGAGAGGAGGGAGGCGAGGGCCAGCGTGCCGGCGGTGCTGGTGGCGATGGCGGTGGTGGCGGCACTGCCCAGCGGGAAGGGCTCGGTGTTCCGCTGCAGCCACTGGTACTCCTCCTCCAGCCGCTGCCGCCGCAGCTCCGGCCCCACGCGTGCCCGGATGGTCTCGTAGTAGGCGTTGAGGTACCGGATCTGCAGCCGGGCACCGCGGGGCGCTGCGGGGGGCTGCCCTGGCTGCCTGCCCCTGCTACCTCCGTGCCCTCCTTGCCACTTCCCCATCCAGTTGCCCCACGTCCCACCAGCAGACCCCCTTGAGTCTGGCCCCATCCCATTGTCCCTCTCCATCCATGCACCCATCCCTGCCCCGGCCCCGTTTACCCGCCCCAGCTGCATGCTGCAGCCCTGGTTTCCTGCTACCATCCTATTGCCATCCCTTGTCCCCTTTCACTCTCCCCATGCCCCGGTCCCATGTCCCCGCTCTGCCCCAAGCGCCCTGTACCTGATCCGGTGACAGGAGGCTGAGGTCAATGAGGTTGCGGTCGTAGGGCACCAGGGACACCACCTCGAAGGTCAGGAAGGGCTTCTCCCCGCTCTGGTGCTGCCGCAGAGGTGCTGTTGGGTGCCCGCAGCCCTGCCCAGGGGATGCCCCCACCCCTGCCTCCCCCAGCTCCCGGGTGCTGTGCCAGCCCCAGCCCAACTCCATCATGCTACCTTGGTCTGTGCCTCCACCACGAGGGCCACATCCTCGATGCGGATCCCGAACTCACCATCCCGATAGTACCCAGGCTCTGGGGGTCGGAGAAGGCACCTGGTGAGTCCCGAGTCCAGCCCACCCCACTGCACCCCAGAGGGGCTGGATCTGGCCCCTGAACGCCTCATCTCCTGGCCGGGCTCCACTCCTCAGGGAGGTCTCTGAGAGCCTGAAGCACCAGCTGGGGTGGTGGGCACGCGTACCGATGGAGGTGAACATGCCGGCCATCAGTGGCATGTTGTTGAACTGGAAGCCCACAGGCCCTGCAAGGAACACGGGGTGGGTTACAGCTCCTGGGGGCAGCGTGTGCCACAGGGACATCCCAACAAGGACCGAGGTGTCACCCTGGTAAGGACCATGAGGCCACTCCAGCAAGGACCATGGGGACATCCCAGCAAAGACCATGTGGCCACCACAAGGATCACCAGGTCATCCCAGCAAGGACCATATGGGCATCCATCAAAGACCACCCTGGGTTGGTCACTGCAGGTGGGGGACACCCACCCACAGCAAGAAAGCCCGCTGGGCTCTGAAGACCCCCAAATGAGCCCCTGTCCTCGTCCTTGTCCCCCACAGCTCAGCCCGCGTGCCCAGCGCTGGTGCCGGAGCCGCAGCACCTACACTCATGGACCGAGAGGAAGTTGCCGATGCCATGGCCAGTCCCGTGGCCGTAGTTGAGCCCCACGTCCCAGAGTGCCCGGCGGGCGAAGGACTCCACCGCTCTCCCTGGGGAATGAGGAGGTGAGGTGGGGGCTAGTGAGCTGCTGGGGGCCCCCCTGCCCCACACCCGGCTCAGCACCCACCTGCCGTGTTGGGTGGGAAGACGAGGCGGGACAGGTCGATGTTGCCCATCAGCACACGGGTGTAGGCTTCCTACGAGGGGCACGGCAGGGGGGCTGAGTGTGGTGGTGCCCAGATGACCACCAGAACATCCAGTCCTGGGTGCTGGGCACCACAGGGGGGTGCTGGCTGGCATGGGAGGGGCTGGTACCTTCTGCAGTGGGGTGGGCACACCCCAGTGCACCGTCCGTGTGATGTCTGTTGTCCCGTCCCTGCAAGGTTGAGGGGGATGTGAATGGGGGGGCGATGAAGCTCCAGAGCTGGCTTTGGGACCCCCTGGCACTGGGGGGCCCACGCCGAGGGCTACGCACAGATATTGTCCGCCAGTGTCCGAGAGGTACATCTCATCCACGGACAGCTTCCGACTGCTCGTGTTGGAGGGGCTGCGAGGGGAGCAGGGTCAGAGCTGCCCGCTGACCACCGCCAGCCCTGGCTCCCCTGGCCCCGACCGAGGGGCTGAGCGTACCTGTAGTGTGCCAGCGCCGCGTTGAGCCCGCTGGCAGAGATGGACTGGAAGCTGGGTCCACGGCTGTGCTCCTGCGCCCTGGAAGGCAGCGGGAGGGTGATGTTGAGGGTCCCTGGCCACCCCACACCAGGCGGGTGGGGGTCCACACCAAAGCACTGACCGGCGCAGTGTGTCGATGTGCTGTGCCCCCGAAAACTCATCCACTTGCCCCTGTGGGACCATCTTCTCCAGCCACAGCAGGTACTGGATGACAGCCACCGCGTCCCGAACCTGGGCAGGACCAGGGGAAGGGGCACTGGCATCACTGGCACCCGCTGCCCCCTGGCTGCCCCCCACTCCTGCTCAGGGCTGTGGGGACAGGGACAGCCCGTACGTGAGCAGCTCGCAGCAGATCCTGCTCCTTGGCGTTTTTCACAGCCTTGGCCAACATGACAGGTGAGTAGCTCTCCTCCAACAGCTTCTCCTGCAAGAGCAGGCTGGGGTGGCACGGCTGGGCACAGCCACCCGCCCCTCGTGGCTCGGTGGCACGGGGACATCCCTGAGCCCAGCAGGACCCACATCCGGACTCAGCGGCACGGGTGTCAGTGGGTGCCCACCTCGGGGATGACGCCGTAGAGGCCGTAGTTGGTGTATTCTGTGCCCAGCCAGATGGTGACGTTGCCCTGGGCGTAGTGGCTGAGCTGGGCACGTGCCTGCCCGTAGCCCAGCAGCTCCACACACAGCGACCCTGGGCACCCTGCCCGCAGGGACTGTCGTGCTGATGCCGACAGCCGCTCCTCATCCACGAAGAGGCTGGCGAAGGGTGCGGGGTGGGGTGGGCACCGCTATGGCGGCGGCCCTGGTACCCCTCAGCTGGGCCATGCAGGCCACAGTGGTAGAGAGGAGGGGGCTGACTGGGGAGCTCAGGGAGGATGCTGGGCTGGGAATGGGGAAAGATGTGGGGCTTGGAGGCGACAGTCAATGGGTTGGGCACTGCGGGACACAGTGGGCTCTGGGGAAGGGGGCACCTGTGCCAGGGGAGGGTGCTGGGTGGGAAGAGGACGGGGGTGCTGCACCCCATCCACACCCCATGCCCGCAGGGAGATGCTGCCCACCTTATGCTGGTGTTGGTCAGCAAGGTGTAGGAGTAGAAGACGGGGTTGTAGGGGATGTCGTCTCCACGGAGGTTGAAGAGCCCTGCCAGGAACGAGACCTCCGAGGCTGTGCCCACCAGCTGCCCTTCCACCCCCAGGGCTCGAAGCCCTTCGTACCTGCTGTGGCACCCACGACAGCACCCACCACAGCACCCACCGTGGCACCATGGCTACTCACAGGCCGTCTCCTCCAGCCCTGACAGCAGCACGGCCGTGGGGCGTTTAAAGTGCTGCTGCATCTGCTGCCGGATCCCGGCCACCTTCTCCTGCCAGCTGCTCCCTGGGAGGGCAGCGAGTGGCCGGCTCAGCTCGGGGACCACCCTGGCCCCCACACCGGGGGCTGCCGCGGGCTGGCAGCCATGGGAAGGATGGTGGTCACACCTGTGAACTCTGCCGGGAGGCTGTAGATCTCGCTGGAGGCTGGAGGGGGTCTCTGGTCACCCCACACCTGATCCACAAGGTTGGTCTCGGTGGGGAGCAGGGTCCTGCCAGAGCCGTGCAGAACCTGGCTGTAGCTGCTCCAGGTGTCTGGAGGTGGGGGGAAGCAGGTCGTGATTGGGGGCACCTGGTTAATCCACGCCCAGGAGCTGCCCTCCCGTCGGGCAGGGTCACCCCATGTGATGGTCAGCCTTACCGATGGAGAAGAGGAAGGGGTCCACGCTGATGTTCCCCCCCACAGGAACCTCCTCCAGGATCCATAGCCCGATGGAATTGATCGAGACTGCAGGAGAGAGCTGGGTGGCACCGCAAGGACCATGTCCTGGCCCATGCTGAGCCTCAGTGAGGCTGTGGTGGGGGCTGGGGGGCTCCTGGGGACAGGGGGGACACGGCAGTCCCCCAGCCTGCCCCACACTGACTTGTCCTCTGCAGCTCCCAGTTGCAGTCCAGCTGCCGCTCTGCCTGGATCCAGTAGCGGCTGTCAGTCCACAGCGCAGCCTTGTCCTGCGTCACCACACTGGTGCCTGCGACAGGAGTGGGGGCTCAGGAGTCACCTCCCCACACCTCCAGGCAGCCCACGGGAGCCCCAGCCCCAGCTCCTGCATGGAGTGGGACCATGCCCTGCCCCAAAGATGGGGACAAGCAGGCAGCCAGGTGCTGGAGGGTGAGGATGAGGATGAAGATGAGGATGCTCTCACCTGCCGAGCCAGTGAAGCCAGTCAGCCAGCCCAGCCGGGAATCCCTCTCAGCAATGTACTCACTCTGGAGCAGAGGACAGAGCCATGAGAGGTGGCCGTGGTCCCCTGCTCCCACCCGAGCCATGGAGCTGGGCCCCACGGGTGGGCTGCTGCCTTACCATGTGGGCATCCGTGGAGGGCACGATGTAGGCGTGGATGCCGTGGGCTCGCATGGTGGCCCGCAGAGCGGCCAGCCGCGCTGTGGTGTTGGTGGCCGTAGGGGGCAGGTACTGGTGGCACAAGGGGACATGCACCAGCTGCAGCAGTGGGGCTGGGGGTGACCCCAGGGGGGTGTGCCAGGAGCAGGGAGCGGGGCACGGCGGGGCTCACCGGTGGGTCCGTGGAGCAGTCCCGGACATTGTTCCTGGCGGAGGCAGGCCGTGGCAGCTGGCTGGTGGCACAGCCTGGGGACATGGGGACACCCTGGAGCTGGGGTCCTGCGGGACCCTCGCTCTAGCCCTGTGCCAGTGCTGGGGCAGCTGCAACCCTTGTCCCCAGTGCCAGCCACCGAGCCAGTCCAGCTTTGGGGATTTTTGCAAAAAAAGCTGTGTTTTTAGCCCCAGGAACAGTGGGTGCAAACTGGCGCCATCACCCAGCTCTAGAGGAAGTAAAGGCTCCGAGCACGGCCAGCGCCCATGGCACGACTGGTGAAGGGCCCTGGGGTTTGGTGGCATTGTCACGAGGTGCAGCCAGTGCCCACCGTGCCCTGGCTGGGGAGCGGGTTGGCAGGAGCCAGCCCTGAGCATCCCTGGCACTGGGGCTGCAGTGGGACCTGGCACCTCCCCAGAGTTGTTCTCTATCTGGTGCCACCATCAACACCACCTTTCATGGAGCTTTCCACCACCAACACCAGCTTTCCCCAAGCTCTGCACCACCACAGCCTGTGAGCCAAGACCTGGTTCTTCACCTGGGGCCAAGGGCACAAGGCTGGTGTCCGTAGGGCAGTGGGCCGCCCTTGGCATGGTGTGGCCTTGGGCACCTGGTCTCTGTACCCCTGGGAGCTGGTCCTCACCCATCCCCTCCCCAGAGCTCAACTTGGGGACCAGGAGGGCAGGATTAGCCCCTCTCCACAGCCTGGCCCCCCGAGCAGTGGGGCTGGAGCAGCAGCACCTCCCTGGCACCCGAAGGGCAAACCCACCCATGCTTCACCCAACGCTGGGGTCAGGCTGCTGCAGAACACCCCTAAACCCCCCGTGCTGGGACCATCCTGGTTCCGGGGAGGTCCTGGAATGTGTCGAGCCCACCCCGCGTCCCCTCCGACATACCGTGGAGCAGGAGCAGCCAGACTGTGATCAACTTCGGGGGGACCATGGCTGTGCTGGGGGTACCTGGCAGGACCGGGAGCCACAGGGATGATCCCCGGGGTGCCAGGTCCCTCCTTCTGCGCCTTTGCCCCAGGGGCAGACGGATGCTGGATGGGAGGGCCAAGGCCCTGAGCAGATACCGGGGGTTGTTGTCCTGTGCGGTGACAGCGAATCCTGCCACTACATGAAAGCAAACAGCAAAATCAGCGCAAAGTCCAAAGATCCTCCTGGAGCAGAGGTGGGGCTGTGCCAGCCCAGCCTGGCACATCCCCCTGCCCGGGCTCCCGGTGGGACACGGGCTGTGGGCTGCTCTGCTCCCCTGGCCCAGCGGCCACCCAGGGCCGGTGTGAGGGTCTCTGGGGTGAGGGTGCCCCAGGGAGGCCATGCTGCCAGGTCCACCAACCATCCTCCTCCTCCTCCACTAGGCACGGAGCGGTGAGGAGCATCCTCCTGGGCACGGCACGGCTGTGGTGGGCCCCAAGCACCCCGAGATGGGGCTGGCACAGAGCCGTGGCGGGGACCAGAGGGACCCCAGAGCGAGCGCTGAATGGTACAGCTGTCACGGGGCAGAAATGTTCTTCCTACCATGGGAAATGTCCTTCCTTCCATAGGAAATGTCCTTCCTCCTCTAGGAAGTGCACTTCTTTCCATAGGGAAACGTCCTTCCTCCCTTAGGGCCCAAGCTGTGGGAGCTGGCCCCTGGCAGCACAGCTGGAGCACCTCTGGAGCCCCTCAGCTCCCCTGTGTTGCCAGCACACCATTTGGCATCGCCTGCGCACCGCTGGGCCCCACGCCACGTCCCATCCCGGCTCTGGCAGCGCTAAGGGCACCGGTGCCGAGATTCGGCACCACAGCGTGGTGGGGCTGGCAGTGCCGGGACAGGGACAACGGGCGGCTGGGGAGGGGGCTGCCGCTGCCGCTGTCCTGTTGGCACCCAGGTACCCGCTGCGTTCCCTCAGCCCCATCCTGCTGCAGCTGTGCCACCACAGCCACTGTCCAGCTGTGCCACCGCATCAGCTGTCCAGCTGTGACAGTCTGACCGACATCACCACAGCCACTGTCCGGCTGTGTCACCACAGCGACTGTCCAGCTGTGTCACTATCCAGCTGTGCCTGTCCGACTGTCTCCCCTCACTGACTGTCCAGCTGTGTCACTGTCCAGCTGTGCCTGTCGCTGGGACCTTCTCACCACGAGGTGGCACCAGGGCCGCGCTCCGGAGCGCACAGCCGGTGTCCCGGTGTCCCCGCGCCGGCCACATCCCCGGTGCAGGGCGGGGACCAGCAGAAGCCGAACCCGGTGGCCCCGCTGCCGTCGAGGCCTGGCACACTCGTGTCACGACAGCTCTCGGGCTGCCTGTGCCAGGTCCCCTGCTCGGGGCCTGGGGGGTCCCCAGCATCCCCAGCCTGGGTGGGACAGGGACAGGAGGGGGGTGACACCAGAGCTGCCCGTCATTGCTATGGCAACAGAAGTTTCTCAGGGCTGTGACGCCGTTGCTGTGGTGACAGGCGGGCAGTGGTTTGCTGCCATCCCGCTAATTAGCAAAACGTGCTAATGACGCTTCCATCCTGTGCCAGAGTGCCAGGGTGGCGGCTGTGCCCACAGCAGTGCCCAGACCCCCCCATCACCAACACCACCACCCTGTCGCCCGTCACAGCGGCACCGCGATATCCCCACATCCCCAACCTCCGAGCTCCACTCTGAGATGCTACCTCCGAGGGATGGGGCTGAGGCTGGCCTGTCCCCTCCCCGTGGGCACAGCATCACCGCGGCTGCGCATCCCTCATCCTCCTCCTCCTCCTCGCCCAGCACCGGGGGGTGACACGGGCTGTCCCCGGGGGCCTGGTGGCCGCGTGCCGCTGCGAGCCGGCCAGCGTCAACAGGACGAAGCGCGTCCGGTGGGGCCCATCCATCCCGCGGGAGATTTCCTCGAAGACGAGCCGGAGGAAGGCTCTGGGGGGGCACATCCTCCCTTTGTGGGCTATTGTTGGCCTTCCGTCACCTGCAGAGGCCGTGGGGTGACTCAGGCCGGGGTGACGCGCCCGCCAAACAGGACACAGGGCCGCAGGAATGCGGAAGGAGCCGTGGCACAGGGATGCTGCCACCGACACCACCCCTTGCCAGGGCGGGGCCTTGGCACCCAGCGGGCAGTGGGTGCCCAGGGGCAGGGGACAGAAGACGTCGAGATGAGGGCAGGGGGAGATGGCTCAGCAGCTGCCGTCACGGGCAGAACGGGCTCGGATTGGGGAATATTAACAATTTCTTACCAGTCAAATCAGAGCAGGGTAATGAGAGAGAAGCCCAAATGTTGGAACACCTTCCCTGAACCTCTCCCTTCTTCCCAGGCTCAACTTCACCCCCAATTTTCTTTACCTCCTCCCCCCCAGCAGCACATGGGGTTGGGGAATGGGAGTTGTGGTCAGTTCACCACATGCTGTCTCTGCTGCTCCTTCCTCCTCAAACTCTTCCTTGGCTCCAGCATGGGATCACTCCCATGGGAGACAATCCTCCACAAACTTCTCCAACCTGAGTCCTCTCCACGGGCTGCAGTTCTTCACGAACGGGGTGCAGTCCTGCAGGAACAGACTGCTTCATCGTGGGTTCCCCACGGGATCACAAGTCCTGCCAGCAAACCTGCTTCAGCACGGGCTCCTCTCTCCACAGGGCCACAGGTCCTGACAGGAGCCTGCTCCAGCGCAGGCTTCCCACAGGGTCACAGCCTCCTTCGGGCACCCCCCTGCTCCGGCATGGGGTCGTCTGTGGGCTGCAGGGGGGTCTCTGCTCCACTGTGGACCTCTGTGGCTGCAGGCGGACGGCCTGGTCACCATGGCCTTCAGAATGAGCTGCAGGGGAGTTGCAGCTCCAAAGCCTGGAGGACCTCCTTCCCCTCCTTCTTCACTGACCTTGGTGTCTGCAAGGCTGCTCCTCTCACATATTCTCACTCCTCTCTCCCAGTTGTCATGCAGTATTTTTCCCCTTTCTTCAGTGTGTTATCACAGACATGCCACCAGCATTGCTGATGGGGCCAGCAGTGGGTCTGTCCTGGAGCTGTCTCTGTCCAACATGAATGCAGCACCTGGTGTCTTGTCACAGAAGACACCCATGCGGCCCCCTACTCACTACCAAAATCTTGCCACACAAACCCAATGCAATATTTTTCCTATTTACTCCACGAGTCCGAGTCTGATACCTGCTGTGAGGGTTTTGTGCTGTGGCTTTTTCATTGTGCCTGGAAAAGAAAATCAGAGCAGCCATTAGAGAGGTAGCTCAAAGCAAAGCATGTACATCCCTGAGAGGAAAAGGCCTGTTGTGTCTGACACAGGGATTCCTGCCTGCAGGTTACGACTGTCCAGCTACTGAAGGGATCTTTGAGTATGCGGCAGCCGTGGGAGGAGCCACCATCACCGCAGCCCAGTGCCTGCTGGAGGGCAAGTGCAAGGTAGCAATTAACTGGCCTGGAGGGTGGCATCATGCAAAGAAGTAAGAAAACAATCTTTTCCCTTGTGTTTTCTCACCCGGTGTCTGAACCCTGCCTCCCAGCTTCCCTGCAGATCCTCAGAGTGCATCGATGCAGATGGAGGAGAGAGCAAGGGGTGAGAGGAGTGAGGGAAGGCAGGAGGTGTGGACTGCAGCATGAGTCTGGGGCGGATATATTCAGAGGTGTCCCTCTACCCATCAATATTTGGTTATGTCTGGGAGTTCAAGTGAGAATCGATTTTGCAAGGTCAATGGAGAAGGGCTGTGGAGAGGCAAATGTTTGTGTCCCAACCCAAGAGAATGAGAACACAGCAACATGCTGTCCATATTGTTTTGTGTGGCTTTTTTTGTTTCTTAATGAGAAGTTTGAAGCAGTGCAGGACCGACCTCTGGTTTTCCCCATGCTCTGTGTATGGCTCTTTGCTCTGAGCTGTAATGATCTTTCAGAATAATGGGAGAGGGAGTAAAAATTTCATCCCTAAGTCCTGTGACTTTGCAGTGGTAAAATAATTTGTTTCCGTGGATGTATGTTTTGTGTCCCCAATCTCCCAAAAAC
Source organism: Coracias cyanogaster (assembly GCA_033124195.1). Taxonomy (NCBI): domain Eukaryota; kingdom Metazoa; phylum Chordata; class Aves; order Coraciiformes; family Coraciidae; genus Coracias; species Coracias cyanogaster. Next base: position 22,939 of record JAVSBS010018967.1, on the reverse strand, counting down.
GTGACGCCTGTCTGCCAATGCAGACAAGACACCACCCTTCCTTGTCCCTAGCTAAGTGCTTTGCCATGCCATCCTGTTTCTGTGGGGAGCCCCAGGAACTAGCATGAACCATATATCTAACGCTAACAACTTGCACAGGTTTCTCTTCTTGCTCCAGTAACTTTCCTGACCTGGCAGAGGAGCACTGGAGGTGTAACAGTCGTTTGCAAGTGCCAGCCATGTCAGTGTCTCATCAGGATGCTTTTCCTGGTCAGCACTGGTAGCACTGGGTTCAGCTACAGCTTGCTCAGAAAGGAGAGAATTTAGCTGAGCTGAGCCCCCTTGCTCTCCTAAGGAGGGATGGCTTTTTAAAAACCTTCTGTTCTCTTTTATCTTGATTGCATAGTTTATAAATTGCCTGTAACAGAAGAAATCGTGGCAGCGTTGCTGCCACTGACCTGTGTCCTAGTAAAATACATGCCCTTTTGTCAAAAAAGACCTGCTGCCTGGTGGCTTCGCTATTTTCCAAGGTCATACAGGTAGGAATGGTAAGCACTGTCCCCTGGGGCTTTTGAAGCTCCCAGTTCACTGATGTGCCTTGGGGGTAGAGGGGAGATGTTGAGTCAGTGCCTTTCCTTGGCTTAGCTCTGCTGTGTTGGTATGTGGGGAGAAATCCCCGGTGCTGAACCTGAAGCTGTAGCCCTGACACTGGTCTGCCTCTCTCCGAGCTGGTCTCCCACTCTGATTGGCCTCGAGTTTGAAAGGGAGCATGAAGAAAGTGCCTGACACATGACAGAGTTCATTTCGCGTCCTTGCGGATTCCCAGGATACCTGCTAAGATCCCAGTTCCCATCATCGCTGTAAATGAACACAGTCACTAGGAAGCGTCTGTGCTCTGTGACATCTGCAGAGCGTGAGAGGATGCACAGTTCTGCCGCCCCATGCCCACTCCTCACCCTTCCCAGCTATTTGCTGAGGGGAGGAGTGCTGGGGGAAGTGACCCAAGTGCTGTGCCTGAAAGTCATGGAGCATTTCCAAGAGGCACAGCTTAGATCCTGGGGTCATTTGAGCCTGGGGAGGAGGGGTTTGGACGCTGCTGCTGCAAAGTATAAAGCTTTGGTTTAAATCAGCTATCCAGGGCTGACCTAGGAGTGCGTATGAGCCAGTGCCAAGTGGTGATGGGGACTTGGCTTTGAAGCGAGTCTGGAGTAGGCATTAAGAAACTTTCTTGTTCCTTTGATGCTGACAACATGGAAGCTGCTCCATGATGTATGTCAGGGATAAATCTTTCCATGTAATATATGTCCTCTGTTTAGCTGCTGGGGCTCTCTTCTGGCTGAGCCCAGGAGCTGTGTTGTGAGGAGCTGCATGTGAGGCATCCTGTTTGCATTTTCCCGGGGAGGAAGGGAGAGTGTTGCTTTGGGAAGAGGCTTAACCTCCATACCCTGAGACTTTGGAACAGAGCGGCGGAATATTGCAGCTGCCTTGGACCTGCCTTTCACTGCCAGGACCTTCCAGTGAGCTGTAATCCAGACAGCAAGGATGGAGGGCTGACTGCCTGTTCCTGTCCAGCACTCGCAGGAAAATGGCCAAGCACAACTGTCCAGGAGAGTGTCCTCTTCCTGCAGAGGGAGAGGAGGTACAGTGGAGAGAGGGTTTGAGTCAAGTCACTCTAAACTTCTTTAAAATATCTCAGGTGCGGAAAGCTAATGTTTTATTTGTGCGACAGTGAAATGGTCAGAGGTACTCTGCTCAGCGCCACATGGGTCAGGGCCTCTCTGAAGCAGAGCCAGCTGGTGCTTTACCAGCTGCCAGTGAGCCCAAGGTTAGAAGCAATTGGCACAAGTAGTCATGTTTTCTGTGCTTCCCAGCCATGAGCTGCTCCTGACCCATCCTTTGGTTACTGCAGAGCCTTGGCTGGGCTCTTCATCCTCTGTGCCCCTGCGAGGTGGAGGCTTGGAAAGTAAAAGTGACAATGCTGACATCAGTGGCAATTGCACTGGCAACGTTCAACCTCATGGACATTGCTTTCACAGAGATGAAGCTTCTGGCTTCTGTTACCTGAACGACGCTGTCTTGGGCATCCTGCGGCTCCGCCAGAAATTTGACCGTGTTCTTTATATCGATTTGGATTTGCATCATGGAGATGGTAAGGCCCAGTGCAGGCTACAAACAGCACAGCTGCACAGACTCGGGACAGGAGTGGGAGAAGTCAAGGCCTGTCAGGGCAGTAGGTCTTTGCCTGCTGCAACAGCCATGGCTTTGCCTCCTTTCAGGGCAGTCAGGTTCCCTCCATTCACTTCTACCTTGTCCTGCTTTATGGGTTTTCCCCGTGCTGCTCCTCCTCAGACCTCTCTTGAGGGTCTGGGCAGCAGTCTTGTACCTAAAGCAATGAACAGCTGTTCCCATTCCAGTAATCCCCTCTGCCAGCGGCTCTCCAGCAAGGACTTCTCCCATCCCAGCAGAACAGCTGCTGACAGCGCTTAATTGTCTCATGCCACCAGTGCAAGAGGGAAGCAGTCAGAGGCAAATGGTGCTTTTAAAAGAAGGCTTGACACTATGAAACTAAAGCCAGAGCTGGCCTTGCTGAAATGGCACTCTTCTTCAGTGGCTTTATTTCAACAACATTTAACATTTCCTGCTCTCCTAGATTTTATGGTTTGATTAATTTTGCTCTGTTTTCCCCCCATGTTTGGTTTCTGTTAAGTTTCCTGTTACTCTTTTTTCCCTCCCCACTCCCACTATTTTAATATGTCTTCAAGGAAAAGAAAAGGCATGTTGAACTGCAGCAGCACTGAGGAAGAGCAAGAGATCCCAGTAGTTCTGGTTCGAATCAGAGCCAAGTTCTGGCCGAGGCATCCCTGCTCAGCTCCCTCCACCAGCCTTGCAGGCCAAGCAGTGCAGGCGAGCGCTGCCAACATGGGCACTGGCCTGAGCTATTGAGATCCATTCGGTACTGATTAGCATGAGACTGGTCAAATTCATTTCAGTTGTGACCTTTGCTGCCTTTGAATTTGGGTCTCTGTTGATCAAGGATGTATTTACTGAGCCACATCTGGTTTTCTGCTTTCTCCATCCTGCTCCTGCTCTGCTTGCTGCCCTGTGTTTGTTGAGTGGCTTGTTTGTGCATTTAAACTGTCATGGACATGAACGATGCGTGACAGCTTTTTTTCTCTTCCTGTTTCTGGTAGGAGTTGAAGATGCCTTTAGTTTCACCTCGAAAGTCATGACTGTTTCTCTGCACAAGTTTTCACCAGGATTTTTCCCAGGCAAGTTGAACTTTTGAGGTTTGTGCTAATTCAGTTTGAACAATACTGATGAGGCCCCAGCAAAGGCAAGTCCCATCCCTTCTGCCCAGCAGAGGTGTTCTACTGCCTCTCCTGTTGACCCAGGAGAAGGAAAGAGTGGGGAAATATATGTTCAGTATTTCCCCTTTTCTGGTTGTGGCTAGGCTCTGACAGAGCTGCTGCTGGGCAGGCTCCTGCAGCCCTTGAAGGCTGCATGACAGAATCGGGCAGAGGGCGAGAACCAGGTCCATCCAACCTCTTCTTTATTAGTGGTGGCAAGTGGAGTTCTCTGTAAGCATGCCAAAGGGCCTGACTCTTTACTCTCATCTGAGACATCCCACACATTTCTCCTGCTGCTGATCCCTTTTCCCTCATAATTAACCGTGGGGTGTTTCTGTTTCTCAGGCACTGGTGATGTGACAGATGTTGGCCTAGGGAAAGGTCGCTATTACAGTGTGAATGTACCTATTCAAGATGGCATTCAGGATGAGAAGTATTACCAGATCTGTGAAACGTAAGCCCTCTTGCTCTGATACGGTTTACTTGAATGGGGTTTTAGAGAACACAGACTGCATAGGTTTTGTTTATTTACTATTTTTAATAACAGTTCTTCCTTAAGGCTTGCCCCTTCCCCTGTTACAGTTTTTGATTACAACAAACATGAATCTTAAGAGGTCACGGAGGTTTTGTCTGAATCATTAAGCAAATTGAAAATGCAGAGGCATTTCTGGGTGGCTTGAGGATCTCTTTGCCAAGGGTCAGACTTGCATGTTGAATGAGAGATTGAGAAAGGGACAAGTACTTTTTAGCTGTGGACTTTGGGCTAGATGCTTTTTTCTTCAAACAAATGCTCCAAACTCTGACCATCTGCAGAAGATATGCTTGGGGCTGAGCAGAAAGTTTTTCAAGCACCTTTTGTCTGTGCTGGAATAATGAAAAGCTGAAGGTCTTACGTGTGACAGTGGTTGAGCTGCCTCCCAGCAGGCCCTTCTGTCACTGAATTGTTGGTGGACCTCACAAGGTATTGCCAATGTCAAAAGTCAGTGGTGGGGCTTGTTCTTTTCAAGGGGAGAGGAGCTTCAGAGCAGGGCTGCAGGACACAGTAGCACATCTACCTCTCTGCTCTAACACTTGAGGGCTGAAACTTCTCCGGACTTGCAGGCTGTTAGGGCAGTCATGCTGCAGCCATGCCTCTTGCCAGCTTGTTGGTGCTTGTCCTTGTCAGTGCTGGTGGTAGAGCAGCCCTCTTCCTGCTGGAGGATGTGTTTCCAAAAGGCAGGGCAGCTTTAGGGGCTGAGTAGGGGTTAGGAGCCTAGTCAGGAGTTGCATGCATTCCCAGCTGAAGGACATCAAAACCTATCATAGGTTCCAAGCTGCATGTAACCAAAGCATCTACAAAGAAATTTTGAGATCTCATGGGCAAAGAAGAAGAGTTCTGTCCAGGCTGGAAAACAGTTGTGTGCGTGACTGTGAATGATTGCATGTGCCTACCAAACCCATGGTAAAATTGCAGCGCATTACTCCCTCCAACACACGTTTCTGCAGGCTGACTACACCCCACGCAGGACATTTTCTCATATTCTTCTCCTGTGAAACCTTCTGGTGAGAGGAGACCTGCTCCTGGGCAGCCCTCTGCAGCTTGCTGAGGTGCTGCCAGATCGGACTTTCCTGAAGCAAAAAGCAAGGGAGATGCTGTGCAAGAGAGTCTCACCTTCTTTGGTGGCAGGGTCAACTGTCTCCCCAGCCTTAGGGGTGGATGATCTGCTGCAGCACCATGATAGAAATAAATAAATGAGGAGGAAGTTTGCTCTTAGTGTCTCAGAGCACCTGCACTTTGAATGTTCTGCTCTATAACAGTGCTTGTGTTTGGTCACTTTTGTTCTAGCAGGTGAACTCCTACTCTGCTTTTGAGCTTGTGTGGCACACAGATAATTGTCTATTGTTCCTGGAAGTGGAATGTCTAAGGCACATTTCCTCTAAGAGCCCTGTGGGAACGTATCTAATCACATAGCCTCTCCATAAGAAGAGAAAGTTATGATGGGTCTGGCTGGTTGTAACCATCCAGAGTAGCTGATACAGAATCATAGAATCACTAAGGTTGGAAAGAACCTCTAAGATCATCAGGTCCAACCATCAAACCAACATTACCCTGACCACTAAACTATGTCTTGAGGTGCCTTGTCTAAATGTTTAACACCCCCAGGGATGGTGACTCCACCACTCCCCTGGGCAGCCTGTTCTAGGACTTGACCACTCTTTCAGTAAGAAAATTTTTCCTAATATCCAGTCTAAACCTTTCCTGGCATAACTTGAGGCCATTTCTGCTCATCCTATTGCTAGTTACTTGGGAGAAGAGACCAGCACCCACCTTTCTACAACCTCCTTTTAGGTAGTTGTAGGGAGCAATGAGGTCTCCCCTCAGCCTTCTCTTCTCTAGACTAAACAGTCCCAGTTCCCTTAGCCACTCTTCATAAGACATGCTCTCCAGACTCCTCACCAGCTTGGTTCCCTTCTATGGACCCAGACCTAGCCCACCGTCTGGACTTCCCTGGTTGCTTTTCATCATGCAGCAGAGCACAAATCCAGAACGTTCTTCCAGACTCTCAAAGTTTAAAGTGCGTCCATAGTCCCACAAACTTTGCAGAAAATTCACATTCTGAGAAACATTCTGAGTTTTTCATGGTTTGGGATGAAATTCTGGAACTTGGGCTGAAATTCCAGACCCTTGCTTTCTTTTGAAAGATCCCAAGTTTTAGCCTGGGGAAAAAGCCCAGTTTATCCTGGTGGCCTGTGGAGCTTTCTGAGTGCCCATGCTGACAGGCATTGTGTGTGCACTGCATTTGGGCAGAATCTCTAGCTCAAACCTCCTTTCTAGTTGGCATAACTAATCTGGCTGCTTTCTTCGGCTTCCTGGCAAGACTTGTGGTGTTTGCTGGTGCAGCTCTCACCTTGGCATGTCACGGGTCTCACTGGGATGTGTACAGAGTGGGGCAGTCAGCAGCAGGGTGGCAGACCCACGGGAGCCAGGAGGCAAGCTGGCATGAGGAGTGTTTGCTGGCTCTGAGAGCAGCAGGGCCCTGGGCAGCTCTGGGTCTTGTTTGCCTGCAGCATGGGGAGAAGGAGCAAGCACGCCCCTGTAAATGTGAGCTCTTTGTCACAGGGAAGCAGCTCTCCCCTTTGGCAGTGGTTTCTAATTGCATATCAAATCAGAGCCGGTGATGCTTAGGTTCTCTTCACCAAGGCATTTGTTCCAGGGATCATATCTGTTTCTCCTTTAGCAAAATAAAAACACTGTTGTGAAAGGAACATGTTTTTCTCCATTATCTGCCTTGTGTTTTGGGCTTTGGAGCACAGTTCTGGGAACAGTTGCCTTCTGCAAGAGGTAATGTTTCTAATAAACTGTCTCCAGAACACTGGCCCAGCGGCATCTCAGCATCTGCTAGAGCTGAGGGAAATTTATTTCTGCCTCAAGACCCGTATGGGAGAGAGGAGAGTGAGTACCTAGACCAAGCCTTCCTCTGTTTGTCCTGTCCTGGTGAGAGGTCTTTGAGAGTTTAGGATTGTTGTTTCACCAGACGTTGTTCTTGACTGTGACTTTTACAGGGGAGAAAAGCTGCTGGATTTGGCATGCAGCCATTCTGCTCGGGGCAGCCAGTGTAAGCGTGTGGTTCGATGCTACCACTAAGCTGATCAGAACTAGATCCCCCTCAGTGCTTTTGCCTTCATCAGCCTTGTGATGAGTCATTTGAGAGCTAAACTTACTGCAGGAGAGTAGTGGAGGCAGAAGGCTAACTGGGAACAGAGGGAGTGTAACTGGCATGAGGGGGGTGGGAACAGAGAATGCAGAAACCTTGAGAGGTGTTGGTGGATCTGAGGGACCAGGGCCATGCCACCAGCATCCCTCTGATGATGTTTGTGGTAACTGCTTCTCCTCTCTGCAGCGTGCTGAAGGAGGTGTATGCTGCATTCAACCCAGATGCAGTTGTCCTGCAGCTGGGGGCAGACACCATCGCTGGAGATCCCATGTGCTCTTTCAACATGACGCCTGAGGGAGTGGGCAGGTGCCTGAAGTATGTCCTGCAGTGGCAGCTAGCAACTCTCATCCTGGGAGGAGGTGAGTCAGACCCGTCCTGCTGTTCACAAGGAAAGAGGGTTGTCCTCCTGTGACCCATCCTCAAGTGTGTGCCCTGGGCGCAGCACTGACTGGAGTTGAGCAGGGTGACTGCAGGGCGGTGTCAGGAGAGCACTCTGTGGCACTGTACTGTTTTTACACAGACCTGAAATCCTTGATACCAACAGGTACAAGTCTCAATCCTGACCCTAAGAGCTTGAGTTAAAGGCTGCTTGGCTCCTCCAGAAAAGAGCAGAGGCTGTTAAGCCCTATGAACTGACCCTCGCTTCTCAATGGCACCTCTGATTACCATCTCTGCTGATCAGCCCTTCAGCGTTTCTCTTTAAAAGTGAGCGCTGTGTTCCCAAACCTGCCTCGGGCATGTGGCAATTAATGACTTCCTTTGGATTCAAGCAGGGGCTTAGGAAAAGGTGTCAGAGCCCTGCTACCCAGCGAAAGCTGAGCTTGATTTAGCTCTGCTGTGCTGCGTAACCAGCTGCTTATCCAGCGGGGAGAGCACAGGACAGGCTTCATGCAACAGGGCTTTTCAGAACAACAGAAGCCACTATGTGCCAAGGAGAGCCCATCAGTTCCGTGCCTTGAGCCGTATCAGTTCAAGGTGTTGTCTTTTTTGAGATGGGACAATCAGGTATAGCATATTAAGCAAAGTTGAAAAATTCTTCAACTTTGGTCTCCCTCTCTTTTCAAAGTGATTTTTCTCTCTTACTATTTTAGTCAACTTCGCTGGAAAAAAAACCTTTTGAGTCTCTTGCAGGATTGCTTTCAGCTAAGGTTTCTCCTTGTGGGCTTATGTACCATGACCATGGAGGTGACCATTACAATACTGACTGTGAAACCTCATTTACTTGTGAAGTAGTCGCAAGTTATACTAATGAGCTTCATCTTTGTCCTTTCAAACGTGACAGTGCTGAAGAGCTCACCAGCAAATGGCTGGGCCTGTGTATTATGCTTTGTGAGTTGGAGGCTGGCATTAAAAACCCAGGAATCCCCCATCTCCTCCTTGTTCCCAGGAGAGAGCCCAGTGCATGGGGCCAGGGGCTTGTGCTGGGCCTGAGATGGTGGCTGGAGGAGCCTGGCCTGTGCCACGCTGGATGTAACTGGGGTTCAGACTGGGAGGTCTGCCCTTGCATAGTGTCACTTGGACCTGGCCTTCTGAAGCCAGCAGGTGCAAAATGCAGTTTTGGGCACAACTAGTGTGGATGAAATAACCTGAATTCATGTAAACTGCACGTGTTGCCTTTACAATTTGTTCCTTCCACTAACATCTCTCCCTCTCTCTTCCCTTTCCCCACTCTTCCTCTTCCGAAATGACAATTCTCACTGGAGACAGGAGGCTACAACCTTGCCAACACAGCTCGCTGCTGGACATACTTGACTGGGGTCATCCTTGGGAGAACATTGTCCTCTGAGATCCCCGATCATGAGGTAAAGCTTTGGCAAATGCTTCCTTCTTTTTGTGTGAGAGCTGAGTCATTCTACCTAATCCAAATGGCTTCCTTGCTGCTTAATACTGTTTTGTGGAGACACTCCTATAACAATAACACACTGTCCTAGCAGCATGGTGGGTACTTTTTCCCAAAACCTGAGGCTGTCCACATCTTTTTGCAAGTGCTCTCAGACGCCAATGAACTCCAGTCTCAGATAATTGCAGAGAGGATGAGGAGGGGGAATCACCTGTTTGCTCAAAGAGCTCTTTAGGATGTGCGCATACTTTTGCCAGGAAAGAGACAGGCCTTTCTCAAAGCTTTGAATTTTAGCCCTGCTTTCACGGACTTACAGAAAGTACCAGGTACAATTTTGAAGCTTTTTTGATCAGCAGTCTCACAGTGGGCCATGAGGGAATGAGCAGTGTGGGAATGAGTTGATTGCAGGATGTTGCAAGGTGCACAGTGAGGCCCTGTGTGCTCTGGATACTCCTTCTAAAATGAATTTATATCCCATCCTGGGCTAGCCAGCACTTGGGCTGCAGAGCTGAGCTGGCTGTGAGTTGTGGTGCCGTGGGTGGCCGGCCTGGTTGGGTTCCACTTGCAGGAAAACAGTGCTTATGGTTTTGTTTCTGGAGATAAGATGTGCTGCTCAGGGCTCACCCTGGAGGAACAAGTTCCTGGAGATCAGCTCAGCCTTTCTCTTGGAGCTGTGGTGCAGCACTTGAGGAATAAACTGGAGGGAAGGGAAATGTGGGCTGCCACAGATGAAGCAGTCACCAAATGCTGCTGTTCCCACTTGGGCACCTATAGGAGAAATTTTATGGCAGGCTTGTAAAACCAAGTGTCTGCCATGAGCAAGTGCATCTTGACTCCTGCACCATGGTGGGGAGTTTAGTAAGAATCATCTCCAGGGTGGTGATGTTAACCAGCAAAGCAGCTGGTGAGGATCAGGAGTGTGGCTGCAGTGCTTACTGAATGCCAGGTGAAGTGGCTGGAGTGGTGGTTCATCACAGGCAGAAAGTTCTTGGGTGAATGGAGTTTGCTTGGAGCTGAACTGGGAATGAGTCAGATATCCGCAGTGCTCTGCCAGAATATTCATACATCAGGTCCTCAAAGAATGCCTGAAGACACTGGTATATGCTAAGTTGTCTGGTTATTTTAAAGCCTGTGGCCATGTGCTTCATCAAAGGTAATAAAATGGCCTTGGTACTAAAGTGACCTTGGTAATAAGAAATAGCTTCGGTACGCTACTTGAAACGGTTATCAGATACCAGGTAAAAGATGATGATATGCGTGTTAGTGAGCAGCAGCCTTCAGAGAACCTGCATCTCTTTTGGGACCTGGAAGAAGTGGTTAAGTGAACTGCAGCAGGGTTCAGGTCCCCAGGGACTGGGCCCCTCAGTGGAAGCTATGAAAGTTCTGTTTGAACAGCAGGAGGTAAAGTATCCTGAGGCATGGCACTTAGGCTGGCATTCCAACCTCTCCCTACAGCTCTGCTTCTGAGTACTAGAGCAAATGGGTGTGTGCTCCTTGGCTTTGAGGCATTGATGAGTTCAATTAAAAGGTAGTGAAAAGTCATTGGAAGAAGCATTCCTAGAATCGTTTAAGTTGGAAGAGACTTTTAAACTCATTGTATCCAACCATTAACCTAACTTCACCAAGTCCACTGCTAAACCATGTCCCTAAGGGCCATATCTACAGAACTTTTAAACACATCCAGAGATGGTGACTCCACCACTTCCCTGGGCAGCCTGTTCCAGTGCCCAGCAGACAGCAGTTCCCAGAAGGCAACAGTTATTCCACAGAGCTGAAGAGAATTGGGAAGTGGAATTGAGCCCCCTGTAGCAAAAGCCATTTCCCCTTCCTAGCCTACAAGAGCTTTCCTCCCAAACTGTGCACCTGAGATTTTTTTTTTTTTCCATGTGCTGCCAGAAACAATTGTGAGTGTTTCTCTTTCTTGCTTTGCCTGAACCCTGGACTTTGCTTACTTGACTTGTTGTGATGGTCTTAAATAGCACGGGAATGTGCAATCTGGAGGATGCTACCTCCTTCATCCTGTCAAGTGAGCAGTATTGTCCAGGAAACTGTCAATCTGCCTGTCTCCTCTCTGCTAGAGGAGCCAACAGCAGATGCAGGGGCAAGAATATAAAGAACAGTGTGAACACAGAGTTTCTCTGAGTACTCTTTCAGTATTCTGTGCTGTGTAGCCAAGAAGTATCCTACTGTACCTTTATGTGTCCCATTGGTAGCATGTAAGCCTTGGTTTGTGAGAGGATTCAGCATTATTATGGTACTTACATGTTTAAGCTGGTCCTGGGGACAGCTGTGGGTATTCAGCACTTCTCCAAATCTGTCCTAGTCAAGTGAGACCCCAGGCAAAAAGAGGACCGTAAGGCCAGCGACTGGTTGCACGCTGTGTGCTTCACAAGACTTGCGGAGTGCATGCAGGAAGGGGGGTAGCTGCTGCTCCAGGGTGGCACGTTTGGGGCCATCCTTTCGGTTTGTGTAATTCCTTGCTCTCCATCCAGTACTTGACAGGGCTGAATTGGCAGAGCCTGTGGTTTGGAGCAAGGCAGAGATGCCTGGTTGTATGCCAAGTTTTTGTTAAAAAAAAAAGCAAGTCAGATTTGCAGGTAACCATATGTGAAATAATTGTCAACAGCTTTCCAAAATAAAGCATTGGGATAGACTTTTGGCTGCACTATTGAGCTCTGCTTCCCAAGCCCTTGAATTGGTGGTGGTTGCAAACTTCAGGTGGGTACAGACACTGCAGAAGCGCCTCTTTGATGTAGTTAAGCTACATATGTCCCTCGGATGGACAAAATGTTTTTGCCTTTTTACAAACAGGTACCCGTGGGGAGCCCTCCCTCCAGCTCAGCCAGCCAGACACCTCTCTGTTGACTCTCTTTATTTTCTGCAGTTCTTCACAGAGTACGGTCCTGATTACGTGCTGGAGATCACGCCAAGTTGCAGACCAGACCGCAATGAACCACAGAGAATTCAGGAAGTTCTGAACTCTATTAAAGGTGAGTTGTGCAAGCCAATGCTCCTGCTTTGGGCTTACAGGTCTTTTTAGTGAGGACTTGAGGAAACTTGTTGCAGTCTTTCTCGCTGACTAGAAAGGTGAGCCAGATTCACTTGACTGCTCATTGTGTACAATGTTATCTCTCTCCCACTTCACTTGGTATTCTTAGTGTTAGTAGCACATCAGCTCACAGCTGTGGGTCCCTGATAGTAAAAGCTGCTATTGCCTTCCCTCTGACACTGGGCACAGGAGCACGGGGCCCTGTCCTTGTTAGAATCAGAGACCAGCCCAGGTTGTACAGGACTTCAGAGATCATCTGGCCCAACCTTTAGTGAGAAAGGGAGCCTAGATTAGATTATCTAGCAGCCTGCCCAGTTGCCTCTTGGAAACCTCTAGCAATGGGGACTCTAACAGCCAAATGGGCTGCTTGGGAAGGGGTCTGTGACCCCAGGCTTGGTTAGCCGCTGCACTCAGTGCTTGACTAGTCCCAGGCCATGCTGTGTTTTCCCCTGCCGTGGCCTGGATGCCCCCTATGCAGATCCAGACCTGTGAGTGAGCACCCAAAGGCTTCCCAGCCGGCATCGTGTGTGGCTGAAACAGAGCAGGAAGCTAACGGGACTCCCTCTGTCACACCACTCGCTGAGAGGAAAACTCTTGCCTGTGGCAGAGGGTAGAGCCAAGAAACCCCGTTCCTCCCTCCCCCGCCACCGCAGAGAGGCTGGTCCAAGAGCCCAGTGCTCTCCAGGACTGGTTTTCTCTTCAGTGGCAGTGCTGGAGGCAGGAGGAGCAAGTGGGATGAGGAGGGTCTGTCCCCCTGGGCAGTGAAATGGTGATGGGTGGAACAAGGCAGAAGTGCAGCCCCTACCCTGCGCTCTGCCCGGGGGTGTGGCACTGCCAGCACTGCGGGAACAGACCTGCTGAGCATGGGTGTGGTGCTGGATGGACTGACAGCAGCAGAGCTGTGGCTTCTGCTATTAACTGTTGGCTCCAAGCATTGCTTTGCTGCCTGCTTGGCTGTGCTGGCAGTTGATGGGCTTTCTATCCATGGCCTAGCTGCTGTGTGGAGCAGTTCGTCTGAGTGTGGAGCATCCAGTCCCACAGCACACAGGAAAAGTCTTCATCATCTGTTTGGGATGTGAACTACCATGTCTAAAGGGAAATTGTGGGTGAGGAGATGGCAGGGAGAGGACAGGAACTGCCAGCCAAGCCTGTAGGCTGTCTTTAGCACACTTAGCTGCTCCAGAATTGAGGGTCACCTGCCAAGTGCTTTGTCAGGGGTCCTTCAAAGCCCCAGCTACTTTTTTATTTCAGGCCTAATGAGAGGCTTTGGTCTGCCTTTTGCAGGAGCATATGTAGCATCCCTGAGGCCAGCTCCTGGGCACTGCCATGCCTCCATCAGCCCTTGGAGCTGCCTTGCTCTTAGAGCTTTGTGCAGAGCTGAGGCTTGCCTGAGAGCAAAGGAAGATGGTTCCCCACCTGACCTCTGTGAATTTCCTCAGGAGCTGGGACAGAGCTGTAGTCAGGCAGGATTCTGAGCGCTGTTGGAGTACAAAGCAGGCAGCGGGTGATCCTTGCCAGCTCCTGCCAGCCTTGTTTGATGCCCTTGCCCATCTCTCTTGTCCCTGTCCCCAGGAGCAGCTGGAGATAGCAAGACAGGGCTCAGCAGCTATTTTTGCTCACTGTGCATGTTGTGGGTGTTGGTGTTAAGAGCAGAGAAAGAAGGTGGGTGGGAGATGCCATGGCTATGGATGCCCTGGGGTTCCTATTCCCAAGCACAGGCCAATCCTGCGGAGGGGACATTCTCCTTGACCCGTCCAGGAGGGGAACAGCGTCACTCCAGAGCTGGAAGGGAGGGATGTATGCTGTGCACTCCTGGCAGCGCATCGAGCCTGGAGGAAGGACAAGGCAGCAGGGAGTGAGCATCTGCCCCTCTGTGCTTGCCCATGAATCCTGAACCAACGATCAGCCTGCAGGAGAAACTTGTAGCAGAAGTGGTGGCAGGATCTCCCTTTGGCAGTTCCAGAAGTCTGGCTTGGAGAAGAACAGCAGCCTCTGTGAAGGGAGCAACAGGCCAGTGGGGATTGGGATCTGCAGTAAGGCTAGGATTCCTGTATCACTGCCGGGTCTGTCAGGCATAGGGGTGGCACCCCTGCCCCTGGGTGGGCCACTATGTCAGGCTGTAGTATCAGTGGAAATACCCTTTTCTGCCTCCTTTTATTTGCAGGGAATCTGAAGCATGTTGTGTAGTGGAGAAGGAAGGCTCATGTTTCTGCAAGAGTGTTTCCTATGGGGAAGATGGTGTGTTTATGTGAGCAGCTGGTGAAATCTGTGGCAGTGGGGAAAGTTTGGAAGAAATTACTGTTGATTGATTTTTTTTCTCTTTAAAGAAGAAAAGCTGCTGTGCACCACAAGCACTGTGGTTCTTCCCAGGCAGGAGTGTGGGCCCTCCAGCCACAGCCTTCCAGTGTCAGCAGAGGCTCCCTTGCTCCTTTCTCTTTCCTTGTGTAACACCACAGAGTTTATTCTCACAACTGGTTTTAAATGTTTTTTTAAGAGAGGGGCTGCTCGAGCTATGAACTCTCTCCAGCTGGACCTCAGCACCACATTGCCTTCCTGGCAGGAGTGTGGCCTCTGAGCTGCCCCCCTGGGGAGCAGCTGCTTTGTTTTTAACAGGATTTGGGTTTTTTTTTAATAAAGTATTTGAAATACTCCTCCAGCCCTTTCCTTTCTTCCTGCACTCACCCTGCCTTGCCAGTGCTCTTTCTGTAGCACTTCACATGTTCAACAGAGGTCCAGCCAGCACTGGAAAGCAAAGATCTGCTGTTGCATTTGTGACCATCCCTTCCAGTACCATCCCTTCCAGTACCATCATGTAAGGCAGCACAGACACCTCTACCAGGAAGATGGGTGGGCTCCTGAAGTCCTCTGCAGAGGGGCCCATACCCAAGGGATGCTCTCCAGAGTGTTGAGGGAGATGCTGGGCAGGGTGGCAGCTCCTGTCCCAGGAGATCTCAGATGAACTTCCAGATGCCCCAGTGCCCATGAGCGCTGCTACTCAGCATCTCAGGGAGACATTTTGCGGGGGTGGGGGCAGGTATGCAGAGACCTGGGCCGGATCCCTCCTTGTGCCTCAGCCATGGAGCCTGCCTGCCCTTGTCCCCCTCCTTCACCTGGCCTGTGGAGCTTTTGTCTGTGCTGTTTCTTTTTAAAGGTGTCCAGTCGCTGTGGGAAACCGTATTTCCTGTTGCTTTAATTAGATTATTCTGGAATAAATAGCAAGATGAAGGGACTTCTGGCCTGGCACAGATTTATTTTGATTTCTTGTTTTTCATGACTGATCCAAACAACAGGAAATCCAATGTGAAAGCAGTTCAGCTGGAGCGACTCCTCACCCCCTTCCTGCTTCCCCCCGTGTCCCTCTGGCACCAGCTGCAGTGGAGTGGGGCGAAACCAGGCTTGTGTGGTGACCAGTGGCAGGAGGCTGGCACTGAACTGGCACAGCAAAGGCTCTCAATGCCCATGGGCAATGTCAGCCCTGGGGATCGTTCGGCCAGGAGAAAAGTGAGGTACAGGGGAGCAGAGAAGCTGGCTGGCTGCCTCCTCCCAGCCACCTCAGGACCCCACATCCCCACACCAGGCCCAGAGAGCCCTGTGAGCCATGGAAGCTGCTTCAGGAACACGGCTGGGAAAACAAATAAACAATAGGAGACCTCACCAGCTGTCAAATGTGGCGGCACTAAATGGCATTTGGGTGAGGTGCAGGGAGAGCTGCACCCAGGGATGGGACTAGGGATATGGCATCCTAAACCAGGCAGGTTGCCCACCCACAGAGAGCTGGGGAAACTGGCACCCCCAACACCATCTCCAGCCACATTCCTGAATGGGGAGAAACTATTGGAGCTCGTGCGGTTGCAAAGCAAGGGAAGTGCAAAAGGTGGGATGAAGGCTCAGGGGGTATCCCCAGTGTCCCCTCAACGGACCCCCCTCGTGCCCAAATCCCAATCCAACCAAGCCCACATAATTCTCACCAGCCATGGCACCAGCTGAACCCCATTCTTCCCTCCAACCCTGGGTTGGTGTTACAAGTGTGTCCCAGCCTGGATTGGGGGAATAGAGAGGTTCTCAGCCAGGAGGTTTAGGAGGCAGGTGAGGGAACATGGCGGGGTTGGGGGAGTCTAGGCTGGATGAGGAAGCATAGGACGTACAAGCCTCCATGGGGTGACATGGTGGATCCCATGGTGGGAGGAGGGTGTGCCCCTGCAGCTTCCATGCCTCTTCCCAGCTTTATGGTGGTGCTAGGGGTGCCACCTGCGCATTGTCCCCATCATGTCACGCCCAAGGACAGGGTGCCTGGTGCAGGGCTGCTCCACTCAATGGCCTGCGAGGGGCTGGGGTGCTCTGCGGAGTCCGGTACCTTGGGGGACACGCCAGCCCCCCCAGGGAGCCCACCCGAGGACCACTGGCCTCTGACCTGCCTCTACACTCAGGCCCAGGGCCGAGTTCTGGGGACAAGTGGTCATGGTTGGGTTGACAGTTGGCTTGATCTTAGAAGACTTTTCCAACCTTAGTGACTCTATGGTTCTATGACTGCGGGGGCCCCAGCTCCGCCGCGGGGGAGGGGCGGGCAGCGCCGCGTCCCCCCCCCGTACTCGGCTCCCGGGCCGTCGAGGCAACCGGAGTCCCTGAGCCCCCGCCCCGGAGTGGGCCAGGGGGATGTGCCATCCCCAACACCCTCGTGCCCTCTCCCAAACCGCAGGGTTCACAACGTGGGGGGCTGTCCCGCGGCACTGGCGAGGGCGGGGAAGGATCCGGCCACTCCTCCCGCGACCCACCGCCCTGTGCTTCCCGGGCACAGACGCAGCTGCCGGGAGGCCGCCTGTGGCGGGGCGAGGACGGGACGCTCCTCCTCGCTGGTAGAGGCTGCCCGGACCGCCCGCTCGTATCTCACGGGCAGCACCGAGAGGAGCGCCGAGCCTGTGCCGGGGCGGGCACAGGCTCCCGGTCCGCCCCGGCGGCGCTGCACCTCCAGGCCGGCAGGTGGAGCCCCGTCCCGCAGCCGCCGCGCCCACGGATATCTGCGGCGGCCCGGAAGCAGCCGCCCTTTCCCGGCGGAGCGCAGCCATGGTGAGAGCGCGGCGCGGCCTCTCCCTGTCGCCATCCCCCGCCATCCGCCGCCCGCTGCGGGCTGCCGCCGCCCTCGCTGCGCCGAGGGTCGGGGGAGGGAGCCCGCGGCCGGGGCCGCGGGACGGCGGGAGCTCAGGGGGGCTGGTGGGCCATGGCTGGGGGGCCGGGCCTGGCGCGGCCCGTAACGCGTCCTGTGCTGTTCCGTCCCGTCCCGTAGGCCCGCGGCCCCAAGAAGCACCTGAAGCGCGTGGCTGCGCCCAAGCACTGGATGCTGGACAAGTTGACGGGAGTCTTCGTGAGTGCGGGACGGGGACGGGGCTGGGGCTGGGGACGGGTCCGGGCTGCCCGCTGCAGCAGCCTTTCCCACTCGCTGTCGGCGCAGGTGGCTCTGCAGTCTCACCAAGGCGGGGGCTCGGGGCTGCGGTGGGCTAGGGCAGGTGGGCAATGCAGGGCAGAAGGGGGTTGTTTTCTGTTGAGGCCTTTGCAAACGGCTTTTGCATTTTCTCCGTTTGAAGGGATGTAGCAGTGGGATGGGTGGGTGCTCTCTTCTAACCTGCTTGTTCTGTTTCTTTCACTGGGGTGGGTCAGTAGATGGTTGTATTGTGTTGGAGGCAGTGTTTTGTGAGGCACACAAGGCGTTAGGAAAAGGTGCTGTAAATGCCAGAAAGTATATGTGCAGCCTGTCATTGCCTGCTTAGCAGCTAGGCTCGATGGAACTGTTCTTGGGTGCTGCTTCAGAAGCTGTTTGGGCGGTAGCATTATTCCCCTGGGAACAGTTGACACTGATGTTGTGCTTGAACACCCAGCAGAAAGCTTCTGTTTGCAGGCACCCCGTCCATCAACAGGCCCTCACAAGCTGAGGGAGTGCCTTCCGCTCATCATCTTCCTGCGGAACAGGCTGAAGTATGCCCTCACAGGAGATGAGGTCAAGAAGATCTGCATGCAGAGGTTCATCAAGATAGACGGCAAAGTTCGCACAGACATCACCTACCCTGCAGGCTTCATGGGTGAGTGAGGAGGGCTGGTGCAGATACCTCTGGCAGCTCTGCTGCAGTGGTGGGCAGGATGTTTTGTGAGGCTGGCACGATTTAGGGGGAAGCGTGCTTTCCTGGTGGAGTTGAAGAAAAGCATATGCAGTTGTTACTTAGTTTGGAGTCATGCACTGCAGTGAATACCAAAGTCAGATATCTGTAGCCTGTAACTGCCTGCTAGCATGTGTGTAAATGGCTGTTCAGACTTCAGTGCTTGGCAGGTTTTGCTCATTGGCAGTGTACCGTAGTAAAAGGTGTGATCCTGCTGGTCTAGAGGAGATACAACCTCATCATTCACACGTGGAGTGTTCTGCAATCCATAGCCCTTTCTAAATGTGAGGTTTGTGCTGAGTTACAGTGTTGGGTAACATAGCTGTTAACAGCTGCTGTTATATTTCTCTCTTTGAAATCAGATGTTATCAGCATTGAGAAGACAGGCGAGCATTTCCGCTTGGTATATGATACTAAGGGCCGGTTTGCTGTTCACCGCATCACAGCTGAAGAGGCCAAGGTGAGGGGCTCAACCTTGGCTTAAGAGTGTGGGTTGGGGCAGTGTTTCCTCTTTGGCGTCTCCTGAACAGGAGCAGTTGGCTCTCTTTCCTGAGAGCTGAGCCTATGCCACCCTTAAGATCCGGGCCTTCAGGGTTGGGGTATGAAGCCTTTGATGGGGGAAAATCTTTTGGTGGAGTGAGAGCAGCTCCCAGATGACTGCAGCTGCATTGTCTGATGCTTGAAATGACCGTGTTGGCTTGGGCTCCATTACTGTCACAGGGAGCTTTGGGGTGGGCGTAGCTCTGCAGTGTGCAGTGAGCCTTAGCACAGGGCTGTGGTCAGAAATATGGTACTGCCTGTGGTGCAAAAGCCTTGAACTCCTTCCTGGGTCTGTTATGGAAGTGTTTACAAAACTGCCCTCTGGCCCTGGGTGTCAGGGAGAAACTCGTCAAATGGGCTCCTTGACCTAAGCATGTTGTGATGCCTGAGATGCAAGTCTGCACCCTCTGTCGCATGTCCTTCCTAAGGACGGGCTCACCGTGATGCTCAGAGGAGCATGATATCCTTTTACCTTTGGCTACCACTGTGTTGATCTGTGAGTCCCAAAGTGGCTCTGAAGGACTCAAGGGTGAGAGGCTGGGGGGAAGCTAAGGCGCTCTGGAGGAGGGATGCAGGTCTCTCTTGGGTACTGAAGAGACTGCCACCTCTGTTGGGTGACTGCAGGCTCCAGAGCAAAATGAGGAAGCTCCCCTGGTGTAGGCTTTCCTGGGAAAATGCACCCAGTGTTGGTGGGGAGGCTGGGCCCCAGAGTAGGCAGCTGTTCCCGAAGCGCAGGTGTTTTCCAGGGGGGGGCTGTAGTAGAGCTGCATGGCAGCCCTACGAGAGGTATTGCTGGGGCAGCAAGGTTGGCAGGTGACTGCCTGGGCTCCTGTTCTGAGCCCTGGAGTATTTGAATGTTTTGCTTGGGTAAGAGGCCTGCTGTGGCTGGTGGCTCTCAGGGCGACAAGAGTCTCCTGGTCCATGGTGCCGCTCACTGCTTCAGCAGAGCAGTGTTGGGTTTTGTTTGCAGTACAAGCTGTGCAAGGTGAGGAAGATATTCGTGGGCACCAAAGGAATTCCTCATCTGGTCACCCATGATGCCCGCACCATCCGTTATCCGGACCCCCTCATCAAGGTAAATGATACGGTCCAGATTGACCTGGAGACGGGCAAGATCACGGACTTCATCAAGTTTGACACAGGTAGGTCTTGCATCCTGTGTGAAACGCTGTGCTTTTTCTCACTGTGGAAGTTAAATACAAATGCCAGACATCTTTGTTCGAAAAGAGGTTGTTTCCCTGGGCATCTCAACTTGGAGCTGGATTAGAGATTCCTTCCATGTGCTGGCAGTTGGGAGGCATTTGGCTTAGGGACTTGGACTGCTTGGACTTAAAGGGCAAGCAGGCACCAAGTAGAAGCAGTGAGTGGATGGAGAGTTTGCTTGAGCCCAGTTCTCATGGGGCTGTGAGCAGAAAGTTCTGAGAAGCTGTAGGGAGATTCCTAGCTTTTCACTGTGGGAGAAGGTTTCAGTTGCAGGGCTGTGAGCAGTGCCAAGACAAGTGGTATGGGAATGGCTCCTTGATGCTGACAACTGACAAGGTGGGGGCAAGTGTTTGGTATGGGCCTTGGGGCCAGAGAGCTGTTTGGCTCCTCAAGGTGTGTCCTGTGGGATGTAGGTGTCACCAGGTGCTCTGGTCGCCACTCTGTTGGGCCAGTGTGTCTCTACCCCCGCTCTTCTCCAGCAGTGCTCCTCAAGTAGCTCAAGTGGAAGGGCTTCACTGTGGCATCTGGTGCCAGATCTTGTCACACCTGTCTTTCTTCACCCCAGGTAACCTGTGCATGGTGACTGGTGGTGCCAACTTGGGCCGTATTGGGGTGATCACCAACCGGGAGAGACACCCTGGGTCATTCGACGTGGTTCACGTGAAGGATGCCAACGGCAATAGCTTTGCCACCAGGCTCTCCAACATCTTCGTTATTGGCAAAGTAAGGCTGCACAGGTGGACGCGAGGTGGGTGGGTGGTGTTGGGGCTGCTGGCTGAAGCAAAGAAGTGTTGGTGTCTTCTATAGGCAGCTGCCTTCCTAGCCAGTGAAGCTCCAGTGCTGGCACCAGTTCTGGCTCTTCTCCCTGTGGTTCTGCCTGCTCTGGGCTGACTAGTCTGGGAAGGGGAAATGTCCGTAAATTTAGGAATGGGGACGTTTTCAAGAAGCAGCCCTGTGGTTTTTTCAACCTTCTGAGAGTTTGGAGCTGAGCAGTGCTCAGACCTTGATGTGACCTGAGTGGCTGCTCTGACTGAGAGTGCCGTCTCCCCGAGGGATTCTTTTGTCCAGGTTGGAAAGGGGGGGTGGTTCGGTTTGCCTGAAGTGTGTTTTTCATGAGCGTGACTGAAAGAGGCAGATGTAAGCCTTGACACCTTTGGCATCTTCCTAAGGGGCTTCTGCTGGACTGGTGCCACATTGCCTCAGCTAGCATGGGCAGAGGCTGGCTTCTGCTTTTCCCCTCTGAGGGGAGAGCTCTGCCCCTGTCTGGGTTTCCTGATATGAAGTGGCTGCTTCTCCCTTGCTGCAGGGCAACAAGCCATGGATCTCCTTGCCCCGTGGAAAGGGCATCCGCCTGACCATTGCTGAAGAGAGAGACAAGAGACTGGCGGCCAAGCAGAGCAGCGGGTGAACTCCAGCTTGAGCCAGCAGCGCTCCTGTCAGTGTATTAATTAAACTGTTTACCAAATGGCTGTGTGACTGGTTGGGGAGCATCCCAGGGCTGGGGGAAGCCAGACTGTACCAGTGTTGCATTGGCCAGTCGCTTGTCTGGGCTTTGAGGGGGTGGTGGTTGGCATCCCAAGCCCAGCTGTTGGCTCCTTACTGGGGAGGTCCCTCATGGGCTGCTGCTCTTTCCTTTCTCTTCCTCAGTACTTTTTTTATTTTGTATCTCTCCCACTGCCCATCACAGTTGTGTTTTTTCCCTCCAGTGCTGGCCTGTTCTCTGTCCCTTTTTTCTCTTATTCTGTCATGTTGCCTGTGTCTATTTTTAATTCCTCCATCTCTGTCCTGCAGCCCGTCACTATTTTTTCCTCTTCTATCCCTTCATCCTGCTCCCTGTCCTTGTCTCTTGTTTCTTTTGTTCTGCCTTCCATTGGTTTTTCCTTTTTTACTCTGTCTGTCCTCCCTATCCCTCTCTGTGTACTCTGTCCTTCTTGCCTTCCCCCCGTTGCTCTGTCCTGTTCTCCTGTTGTTGGTGATGTTGTCCTCAGTCACTCTGTCCTGCACTCCAGTGCTTTTTTTTCCCTCTCCATCTGTTTCTCATGCTGCCTGTCTAGGCTTTCCCCCTTCCACTTCTGTCCTGCTCCCAGTCTCTTATTTTTGCTGTCTTTCACTTTGTCCTGCCTCCATGTCCTTTTTTTCTCTCTGTATCACCTTGTCTTGCTTCCTGTCCCTTTCTCTGACATGCTCCTGCTCCTTGTCCTTCTCCCCCTCACTTCTATTTCCCTTTCTGCTCTCAGCTTCAGTGATGCAGCAGGGCCCTGCTGCAGTGTGAGGGAATTTATCCTCTAGTTTGCAGCACTTCCAGGCTAAGGCAGGCTCTCACTATTTTCTGGGGTGGATTTTGCTTGGAAGAGACTACAGATAGCATCGGTGAAGAGACATGACCTTATAGGCATGACCAAAGGCATAACTCAGCTTTTCCTGCCCCCAAGAAGCTATACGCAGGTACATCTTGCAGCAGGGTATGGGCAGCAGCGATCCAACTGCAGACGTGTTCAGGAAGGCGCAGAACTCCTCCCAGCAAGCAGGGCTGTTGCCGTGCGCACATGCTGTGCAGTTCCTTGTGTAAAAGCATGGGAGGAATTCTCAGACCTTTCCCAGAGCAGAAAGACAAAGTTCACCTTTAACAAAAGGAATGCAGCCCAGGGTCTGACAGAGCTAGTGGAAAGGGCTGCAGCTTCAAATCCTGGCTGCTCTGCATCCTCTCTGGTTTTATGGGGGTCACACCCAGCTGGGAACTAGCTCTTGTGACACTCGTCATAACTCTGTGGGAACTCCCTGTGATCTGATGATGGCTGGCTGTCAGGACTACCGGCCCAGTGGTGCTCTGCCTTTCCCTGCCTGGAGAAAAAAAAAAAAAAAGGCAAAAAGGCATCAGCACCCAGCTCAGCCGCATGGCCAGGGGTGCAAGGAAAGGAGGGCAGTGCTGGAGCATACACATGTGGGAGGCTGGCTGAGGTGTGCGGGGTCGCTGGCCAGCAGTCACCAGGTAGTTCGCTTCCCAGGAGGGCTCCTGCTGGTTGCAGTGATAAAAACCACAGCCAGCCCTGCCCACCATCAGCACCATGCCTGGGCTCCCTCACTTGGCAGGCTCACAGGAACCTCAGAGGCAGCGTGAGGGCAGGTGACGTGGCCATCCA
>JAVSBS010018965.1:76678-88874 GCA_033124195.1 Coracias cyanogaster | reverse complement strand
GTCATGAATATCAACTTTGGCAAGGCTTACAACCCAGTCTTGCAGTGTTCTTGTATCCAAGCTAGGGTGAACATCTAGATGGGTAATTGTCTGGTTGAAGGATAAGGCTCAGAGGGTAGTGGTTAATGGGTGGTAGTCTGCCAGGGTGCCAGTGGCAGGTGCAACACAGTGAAGATCTGTCCTGTTTAATATCTTTATTATTGACCTGGAGAAGGTGACAAAGTACACTCTCATCAGGTTTGTGGATGGCACCAGACTGGGAGGACCAGACAGGGCACATGAAGCCAAGCCTGCCATCCAGAGGGACCTGGGTATGCTGGAGGGATGGGCCTATGGGAACTTCATGAACTTCAGCAAGGACAAATGCAAAATCCTGTTTGTGGGAAGGAAGAGCCCTTGGCAAGGATGCAGACTGGGGGATGGAGGGGCTGCGAGGAGCAGCCCTGTGGGAGGGCCCTACGAGGGTTTGAGGGGTGGGAAGTGAGCCAGAAGTGCACCCTGGCAGCAAAGGAGGCTGACAACATCCCGTGCTGTATCACCAGGCACATAATCAGTAGATCAAGGGAAGTGATTATCTGCTACTCGGCACTAGATAGATCATATCCAAGAACTACATCCTGGTTTGGGCTCCCTGGTACAAGAAACCAGAGTGAATTCAGCAGAGGCCACCACCACTTGCCTTGTGAGGACAGGCTGAAAGACTCAGGCTTGCTCAGCTTGGAGAAGAGGTGGCTTTGTGGGGGGACAGACAGCAGCCCCTCAGCACCTGGGTAGAGGTTCTTGAGGGGATGGAGACAAGTTTTGCGCAGCACTGTGTGGTAAGAGGGTGAGTGACAATGGACATAAATTGAAATGAGTTTCACACTGGGCGTAAGGAGAAACCTTTTCCTTTATGAAGGCAGTTAGGAGGTGGAGCAGGTGCCCATAGGGACTGTGCAGTCTCTGTCTTTGGAGGTTGTCAAGGCTAGACTAGATAAAACCCTGAGCAACTTGCTCTGACCTCACAGCTAAGATTGCTTTGGGCGTGGAGATTGTACAAGAAACCTTACTGAGGTCCCTTCCAGCCTGCATTATCCAATGAGAAATGTTTAGAAAATTGAACTAGTAGAAAAATCTACATTTCTTAGAAATCAAGCATGATTTGCATGCAAGTGCTTTTATTGTAGGAGTGAAGATTGGAATTAAATCAGCCTAAGGATGCAAAATACTACATTTAGACAGTGTCTCCCCCTGTGAATCACAAAGTACACAGAAAAATGGAAGAGAAGGCTTTCTGTGCCTATTTCATAGGCAACGCATTTGTGTTTTGTGTGCCTAAACCATCTCCATTTGTTTCCTTCTCTATCAGTCTCATCCATCAGAAAGCAATTTGTATTAAAGACATTGAATGTGTCAGGTGGAAGAGATTTTTATCTGGATACTGCATTTTTTTATAATTATTCCCCCACCCCGACAAGGGTTCCTTCTATGCCTCCTTCTGAAGACTAAGGGAGTCTTCTATGTCCCACCTATCACAAGTGTCTCATCGCCAGTGAAAACTGCAAAGCAAAAATACTTTTGTGCAGCTCTTCTGCCCTGTGTGTTCTGTGATGGGGAGGGAGGTATACCTAGCATCAGGAGTTTAAAACACATGCCTTCTGCTGCGCTTCACGTTAGCCTGTCATGCTGGTGTAGCTTAGGTTGGGTGTAAAGGAGCATATTCAAATACTTTTCTAGGTGCATTTGTGTTGGCTGGAGAGGTTACAGCTCCTGCTCAGCATCCCCAATGCTTTGGGGGGGGGGGTTGGGGGGGGTATTTAAAACAAGAAATTTTACTACTAGGATCCCCAAAGAGAAGAAACTAGATCCTCAGTTAATGATGTAAAAATTATTCTCTGTAACTTAAGCAAGAAAACTTCTCCCAGGCAGATCATATGCATACACACATAGATACGTTAATATAAACCCATGCATTACATATATAGTATGAAAATATAATTTAAATAAAACTACCACTCTAATCTTAAAAGTCAATAAGTTGTTCAAAATTAACAAAGTCCCCTGACTTCCTAGGAACTCTGCTAGCAGCTTCCAGCTTTCTGCTACCCCACTGCCTTCTGCCTACCAGCCCTGTAGTGAGCAGTCCTGGTATCGAAGGTGAGCTTTGGGCTCAGCCGAGGCACCACAGAGAGAGAAAGTACTGTCATAGTGTCTGACCCATCCTCAATATGAGCGCTTCCAACTCAGGCAGAATCACAGCTTGACTCATTTTTTAAAAAGGTGTAGGGAAATTATACCTGAGAATGTTTTCGAAGGGCTTATTTTTCTGTTCATTAGGTTCTTATGATAAATATTTTCTAATCAGGAGGATGGTACTAAGAAGAAAGAATTAAGACATGCTAGGGACTGATACTAATGGGGCTGTGTCTGTAACCTCTCTACAGATGCAATGTATATGCACTTCCAGTGGCACATTTCCTTCCTTAGGGAATAGGATGGCTACATTTCATAGTTACTTCTGGCTGCCATTGCTCTTGTAGCAAAATAATCTCCTTGTCACTAGAGGCCATTGCAAAGCTTTACACTTTTGCTCAGAGCAGCTAAAATAATTCATGTCACCACGACAGTGTATCACCTTGTTACAGTGCATATCTGCAAGGCCAGAGCAAGGTTTTTCCACTGCCCCAGGCAGGTACAAAATTGCTGCCTAGATAAGAGAGGGCATTGCTGCTGGCAGTCTGAACTGCTCCTCTGCCATGGCTTGCTGCCCTCTACTAGAGGTGGCAAGAAGGCATATTGCCAAATTTTAACTGCTCCCAGCAATTTAAATAAAGATGCTAATCTGTGACCTGCAATGGTGGATGGTGCATATGCTCCCCTTTCTGCTGTATCTGCTACCAAGTAGCTATGTTGAGTGGCAGGATGGTGTAGGTAGCTGGAGGCAGTGAATCCTACTGGAGCAGGTAAAGTTGACTCTGAACTGGAGTGGTGAAAGCAAGGTCTTGTTCTTTGCGTCACTTCTGCAATAGGGGCGATAATCTCAAGCAGAGGGTAAAGTGAATAGATGGGCATTGTAGCACCTCTAAATTGGATAACTGGCCTATCTGCTCTTTCCCTCACCTTAGATGATAACCCCTGCAGCAGGGGTTTTGCTGCCTTAGATCTGTCCTATTTTCTAAAACTGGCCATGCTGACATGTAACTCGTAATAGAATTTAACCCTGGTAAGGCTATCGCTACGTCTCAGCCTTGTGGCTGCCGCTGGATTAGATGTGCCTTTGACAAAGGGCCATGGCAGCCTGCTTGGAAAAGGGATGAATGGGGGGAAAGCAAAGAGAAAGATGAATTGTACTGGTTGGGTAGATCCAATGAGTTGAGTGAAATTGTGCTGTGTCAGCATTTCGTAAGCCTAGGATAGTGTCAAAGCTCATTACCTGTTGATATTAGTTGTTACTGCAAATGTTCAGCAGTTTTGCAAAGTGCATTGTAGTGTCGAATTGTTCACCCAGGAAATCAGGATATTCTTTTAATGACTATGCAGGATAACTCAGTTTAGTTTCTGTGAATTTAGTTTGTTGTTTTCTATAGTTCACTAGACTAGCAGAGAAGAGGCAAAGGCAGGTTTCATTTCTTTACTTCAGAGCTGGTAGATGCCTAGGACCATTTGAAGAAAAAGGCTAGGGGAATCAGGATAGGCTGAGGAAAGGGTAGAAGAGATTATGAATTTTCTGTTAATCTCATTTTCAGAAAGAGATAAGATGTTACAGTTGAAGTTTTCTCTTAAAACCAGAAATATCAGCCAAAGGCAGATACCTGGTATGATGCATTTCTGCCTAAACAGTAAGAATTTAGCAAAGTTGTTAATTAGTAGAGTTTTATGATGCCAAGTCTTGAGTGACCTTAATTATAGGCTATCATGTCTGTAAAGTGTGTGAAGTGGTTGTGTGACTGGGTGACATGTAGATACATATTCATCTCCCTTTTAATTTTAATAGTAGCCTGTTCTTCCAAAAGCATTCACCCTTAAGGCCACCTGAAGGCAGAATGATTTCACTTGGGACTCTGCATAGGTAGGTAGCAAAACACTAAGGTTTTAACAATAATAATAGCTTGTTAACATTCAGTAGCAGGAAACCTTCCTCTGGTGTAATCCGCATACCAATGCAACAGCATACTGGGGACATAAAAACCCCACAATAAGATGGATTTCCACAGTGTAAGCATTGCCCTGGTCTCTGGTAGCCCCGTGCTGCTCCCTGTGTAAGGCTTGTCCTAACTGGTATCCCTGTAACACACACTGCTGCGAGTCTTGGGGTTGCTCCGCATGGCTGAGTGAGCCCAGGTTAGAAGCTGCTGTATTTTAAATCTACCCTCGGTCATCTCCCACGTGCGGGGTAACCCTCCCCCAGGATTGTACCCGTTACCTCTCGGCCACATTAGGGCCGCTGGTGAGATCGTTGAAGATGTACACCTGTATATGACAGAATGCAACAGTGCATCGTGATGAGAATCCTCTATTGTGTTATTCAAGAATGATTTGTTCAGCTTGCACAGAGATTTAATTTTGTTTGACAAATCTTACTGCAGAAAGCAGTAAGATCAGAGCAATACATATATTGCAATTTTATGTAACAAAGATTAATATTTATGGGAGTTGTAAAACATGGGGAAAAGATTTCTGCTGGGTGCTGGCTTGTGATTCACAAATGTTTGGTGTTGCATTATCACCAGGTTAAGAGTTAGGGTTGACTTCTGACTATAGTAGTTGGTGTGGCTAATTTCATCTGATCAGAAAACATGAAGCTGTATTATAAAACTTGATGGTTTGACATGGGGGTGTCATTGTATGGCCTGTTCATACCTTTGGAATTTTCTGGGTTTTATCTGAGAGTCTTAAATAGGTTAATGATGCCTGTATCTTAAATGAAAGCTGAGATTCTCAAACAGTAAAAAAATATGGAAGCTAGGACTTGAATAGAAAAGAAGTACCAGCTTTAGGAGCATTTAAACCAACAACAAAAAACCCTGGATACTGGTGTACCTGGCTTTGGAGAAAGCCAGTGAAAACCAGAAAATCTGCCAGGTAACACACAAATAGATTTTAACAAAAGGCAGTTGCAGTTCATTTCCTTTGAAAATGAAAGTTTATTTACTGACTTGAAACTCATTTTTAGGTGACTTAACCATTTAATCCAAACTTTTTGCCAAATTCATTAGCACCATTTAGACTCTCTTCCACTGTAAATTTAGCATCTGCTGAATACTTACAGAAAAGGGTGGTGTTTCAAAGCCAGTATTGTTTCACAGTTAGACAAAATGACTTCAAATTGAAACCATGAGTGACTGAACCATACTTAAAATTGTTAGCTGAGCAGTAAATGCTTTTCCCCCCCCTTTTTTTTAATTTAACACAGACTTCCATGTTTGACACTTAACACAGAAACTAGGGACTAAGCATATAGCACATCATGTTTCTTAATCTCCCCACCTCCAAGTTGGAGTTTCACTTAAGAAATCTAGAGAAATTTAGCATCATTCCTAAATTCACACAGCTCAAGGCAATGTTAAGAGATTGTAGAATTTTATAAATGGTGGTGAGTGTCATTACTGGAAAGGCGAACTATACTTAAAGCTTTATTCCTGGTCACCATTCTTAGGAGCCCAACTGACGTTTGCTGGTGGATTTAGCTGCAGCAGCTGAAGCTCCTTCACCATGGGCTGTGTCTCTGTCATTGAGATTGCTGTGCTTCTGGTACACTGAGTGAATGAGACTTGCCTCTGGTCCTCAACAACTTGCATCCACGCATGTTAACCTCTATTGCATTTGGCAGCAGTTTGTGAGGTCAGTTTTCCATTTCCCCAAACTGACTGGGGAAAACGGGAAGCGGAATGTAAACTAAAATACTCTGGGTCTCTAAAACAAGGTGACTAAGGATATGACTTGTAAACTTTTACCCTGATGATTACCTCAGATTCTTGCAGTTGTCATGGAGATGGGAGGAAATTTAGTTTAGAACTAGTAGGACTCTTTATAGAATAACATTTTATTCATCCATAGTAAAGAATTGTGCTCTTGAAAAACAGACTCTAAGCCTCAATTCCCATTACTGCATAATGTCTCTTACAGAAAAAACAGTCATGAGATTTTTTTTTTTTAATCTTATTTCCCACAGTCAAGGTAACAACAGGGGAAACTGAGCAGATGTTGTCAAGGAAAGTGGCATCAAAACAATTTTGACAGTTCCGTTTTAATGAGGATCACATTGATACTGACAAAAGTAGAATTGGAACATTAGCATAGTTCCTTGAAGAGTTCAGGAAATCATTGAAACTAAATGGCGTGACAAAGTATAAGTGACAATTAGGCTTTGCATCAAAAGTGCTTGCTGTTTGGTAGGTCAAATGACTGCCACGCTTCCTAATGCCATGTAAAATGTAACAGTGGTATATCTGTAACGCAGAGACCTTTGGCCAATTCACTGTTGACGTCTGAGTCGTTTTTTCCTCCTGCTTCTCAGACTGAATTTAGAATGTGGGACCCATGATATACAAAAGTCTTTATTTTAGAGATAATTGCCCTCTTGACGCTCATCAAAGGTTTAGTGTCCAATGGTGAATGCCTCAAGTGAACGGGCCCTTTTTTTTTTTTGGCAAGTTTAACAACAACAAAAAGAAACAAACAGAAAAACCTCTTTGTGTCTTGGAACTTTGTTTTTCATTAGTTGTTTTAAAACTCAGACTCTGATTATATGTTCAGGTGTAATTAATGGTTCATCTTGAAATCTGATCATATTTGCAGATATTAAATATGCAAAGAAAGAGCAGGGTGTGATCTGGCATTTCATGTGTTTTTACCCTTTTTGGCAAGATTTTTTTTTGGGTTTTTACAACCACATTTAAAAAAAATTTAAGCATGCATTTGTCTCTTGTCTATATGATGTCCATGGATGACAATAAAAGAAGCAGCAAGAGAGTTGTGTGAAATAGATTGGTTTCCTAGATTTATACAAAATAAAAGTGAGATGAGGCTTTCTGGTGCCACCACTTTTTTTTTTTTTTTTTTTTTCTCCCCAAATCCAGAATTTCTCACCAGGAAAACTTCACTCATAGGTCTAAATGTAGTTAAATATTTTTCCCGCCACTGGTATAGACAGGCAGTTTGCAAGCAGCTGCAGCACTTTATTACTGACGCTTTGCTGATGCTTAATGTGATGTTTGAAGATTTAATCTACAGGTTCATTCTTCTCATCTAACAGTTATTATCTAGGTAAAGTGAGTTACCAAAGATAGTACCTGCACCTAGCTTTCACTATTGCAAATGCTGACTTGTCTTGAGGCACTCTTCGCTGAGGTCACTTTAGTATAAACCCCAGTAGTTTTTGAGCTCACAGAGCATTATGAGGTTGCAGGTTCATGGGTGCCTTCACTGTGCCTTGCTCTTCATTGCTGTTGCTGTTCTTTTAATTAGACTTCATTGCTACCCATTCACTGAGGAAAAATGATAATCATAGGCCGCAGATCTTGCTGCATGCTTACATCACCTAGTTTGTGGCCTAAAGAAAGAATGAAAAAGAACAAAGAGCAGCTAAAGAGGTGTGGAGGGTCGTTACTGGAAGAAGGCCAGTTGAGAACTGGTCCTTCATCCTCCCTGGTGTGGTGCATGTAGGCAGCCTGACAGATTGGCCATGGCACCCCAAGAGTGAGCATTCCCTGGGAAAAGTCCATGCTAGTGCTCCTTCACAGTAGCCAGCCCTTCCCATCCTTCTCCCCTGTCTTGTCCAGTCCCAGTGTTGGGAACACAAGCATGGGATGCTCAGTGAAGCACCATGACTCAGCCTGTGATGAGTAGAGGCCAGAAATGCTGCTGCTGCTAGTGAGTATGGCTTCATTCATGTGTCAAAGTTGGGCTTGGACTCCTGATGTAAAGGACTCCTGGGAACCTACAAGACCAGTGATAGCATAGCATGCTTGAAAGTGAGTTTGAGCAGCCCTAGCGCTGCCAAATTTGCTGCTTTTTCTTGCTTATGGTGCTTTTAAGAAGATCTCTGAGAAACCTGGAAAAATCACCTTGTCATTAAAAACAATGACTCCGGAGAAGTTGGAAATGTGAGCCCTAAACCTCTACAAGACAAACAGAAGAAAATCACTGCATCTTATTTTTCAAATGTTAAGACTTCAAGTCCTTCTCAAAATAGCTGGCTAATGACTTTTGAATGGCAACCGTGGGCCCTTCTGAAAATACTCTTCTCTGGAAGTCAAACTTAACTGACATGGTGACTAATTGCACAGTGTCAAATGGTGTAGAGCTCTTCAGAAGCCTAGAAAATTGTGTAGATGTCTTACATCCTGTATCTTTGCTCTTGCACATGCACACACTAAAATCCAGTCCTTGATGAATGAATAACGCTTGGGCTTTGCTGGAGTTTTGAAAGCTGCTTTGCTTTTTGGCTCCAATTTTGAACAGCTTGCCTGTACCATAATAGTCTGAGGGTTGTTTGCTGACTCATCTTTAAAGCATAAACCCAGGTAGCATTTTGGTTTCAGGATGAATATTTTATACTACCTTTCCTTGCTCCAGTAGTCCAAGCTAAAATATTTGTAGACCTAAATTAATTTTATAAGGACTGCCTTTTCATTGATAATCTCATTGAATTATTGTTTGTGTAGGGGTGGAAATGTACTGTGTTGTGCTTTGTGCTGTGCTCTTGCTGTATTACCCTCTGTACTGAAGTGAAGCTGTGTGCATGTGTGCTTCTGCTAAAGAACAAAAACGTAGCTAGGTGGCTCACCCAGGACTGTCCTCCCTGCCAGAACACAAGGATTTTGTACAAATATGCCACCCTCTTTCCTTCCATCAGTAGCCAAATTCAGCTGTGCCAAAGAAAGGTCCTTTTTCTTTCTTTTTGTATGCAACCCACACACCATAGAAGTTACAGTCATATTTTCCACTAACCACAGAGCTGTGAGTGATGGCACGTGTGTTTTAAATAAAACTGGGAGGAGAACTGATGTAATGCTCTCTGGGATATATTTTTCTTTTTTTCTTTTTTTCTTTTTTTTTCCACATCTCTCTCCTTTACTCCTCTCTGCTCCCTCTTCCTGCTGTTGGTTGCTAAATGATTTTTTTTGTTTTGTTTAAGATTGTTTTGGTTTTGTGTGTTTTCTTTTTTTTTCCTTGCTGCAAACCACAGTAAGGGAGCTGTAGAAAAGGGCAGTTCTGACACCTTGAGCTCAAGTATGGATGGATTTCTTTATAGTCTTTAAAATTACAGCATGGTGCAATGTACCAGCCTGTATAGTCTTAATAGGTTTTTTTCCCTTTCTTCTCTGAAGGATGTAAGTGAATTTAACATGGTACTCTGATAGAGCACATGAGTAATATGTGTCTGTTTTTCTAGTGGCATGTTGAACTGCAACTGTCTGTTTCTTCAGTGACATCATAAAATTGTTTGAAAAAAGATGTATTTTGGTTTAATAAACTATAGAGAGGTTCATTCTGGAATGACAAGTGAAACCTGTAATTGCCCTGCTACTTTTTCTACTGTTGCTTTCAATGATTAAAATAGTTTAGCTCCTGCTTATAGTGGCCTGTTTGGGAACACTTAGATGAAGTTTTTATACATTTTCATGGGGAATTGGTTGGAATAGCTCAACTATTTTAAAAATAATTTTAAGTAAATCTCTGTACTTACTAAGCTTTGAATTAATCTTAAGAAAAATGTTCATTTAGACTTCTTTGTCTCTGGGTATGTGTCTCACTTTTGAAGTCCTGCTCCTGCTATACTAGTACGATGTCTCTACTCTGCAGCACTCATAGGGAGGCTACAAGGGATCAGTCTCAGTCACCTATTGGGAAGAATTAATCAGTATTCCTTAAATCTGAGATGTATTATGCAGTTATGTGACAGGCCGCCATGTCAGCTGATCTCTTTGCATGCCATGAGCAAATGGGAGGTATCTGAGTTAACTTACAGAGACTGAAGGGTTAAACTTGTGCCATTTAGACCTCAAGGTTAAGCCTGAGGTTAGGATAGGTCAGGTTACCTTGTACTTGCTGTGGGAAAAAGCTCACAGGCAGATTGCCTCAATGGATGAGCTCCCAGCATAATTCATAAGCTGGAAGCACCTGGTTTGTGTCTGTGCCCCTGGCCACTCCTGACAATGGCACTTAAATTCATAGTTTTCAAAATAACCTAAGGATATGGAGACACCTCAGTTTGAGCTGATCTGACTCGGGGCTGACATGGCTCTTCCCGAGTCACTCCCTCATGCTCTGCTCTTGCCCCAGAACCATGTGTGGAGCTGAAGTAGCTCACTAAGGCAGCTGAAAGCTGGCTGCTTACTGTATTTTGAGAATTACTCTTCTGCTAGCAAGGTTGCTTGATGCAGCTCTATGTATGGTCAGGAGTGTGCCAGCAGTGGAAGGAGTGGGAGCGTGTGGGGATGTAAGTCAATTTGAGATGTGGTCGCACAGCGGTTTAATCCAGTCTAAATCGTGTCAGACAGTCAATGTAAATAAACCTTTACTGCAGGGGAGGTGGAGAGAGATTTGCCTTGCTCAAGCAGCTATAAGCAAGAGACAGCTGAGGGAGTGCAGAGCAGGATCATCGATTCACAGGTCTCTGCTGCAACATGTGAAAAATACTCCAAGGAGCTGTCAGAACCAAAGGCCCCGTGCCATGAAAAGTAGCAGATCTGCCTTGGATGGTGCTGAAATGTTTTTCTGACAGCAGGTAAAAGTGAGACAGTGCAGGAAAAGAAAATGCTGAATAAGCAAGCCAGGTTAACAAAGTTTTGACATAACTGTGGGGCCAGTGTTCTGTTCTCCCTCTCCAGAAACCTAGAAACCACTGGAAATACTAGGAGTAGATCCTTATTCTCATGGCCTAAGATCAGTATGTATGGCAATGAAAATTAAGAGGATATGTGATGTTAACCAATTGGAATAACTGTTTTGTTTAAAACTTCTTTGTTTTTCCACAATGGGGAAAAATCCAGAATTATGTGACTTTTTTTTTTTAAAAAAGCTTTGTTTAGAAAAGGAAAAGAATGTTAATCTTCTTGGGCTTTAGTTTCTCTTACTAATTTTTTAAGTTTGGTGGTTTTTTTGCCCTTGTGCTGGGAAAGTCTGCTATTGATAATAGACTAGGATTAGATGTTTTCCAGTAGCTATGTTGTGTTAATACTGAAATGCTACACCTTCAAGAGAAAAGCAGACTTATTCTTCCTGACTGCTGATAAGCACATTCTATACCTCCTTTGTAGATTTTAGATTCTTTCTTGAGAAAAACGCAAACTCATCTGAAAATACATATATTTATTCATCAGAGAAGTAGAAGAAACTAATTTCAGAAGAACATCTTTTTCCACTTTCAGGGAAAGCAAGCGACACTCAGACCAAGGAGCTGCCTGGAAAGCAAGTGGATTTTGCATACTTTTTCATAATCCTTAACACTTTCTCCACCAAAGTCAACACCATCTACTGTGTGCAGAGCAAAAGCCTAGGAGAAAATGCTGTGTGCGAAATGTGGCATAAGCTTGGCAGGAGCTTGTGCACAGGGACTCCTCAGAGCTTGCAGTTATATACTACATTTTGATAAGAACAGAAGAGTGTGGCTGTAAAATACAAAACTGAGACCAAAGCACTGCCATACAGCTCAAAACCCAGCACTTTACAACTGTTAATAGTACTTTGCCCTGCTCAGTGTGTGCTTCAAATGTTAGTTAGACCTGACAGTAGGCTTGCAGGTTCGCGTAATATTCCTGCAGTGTAAATGCTATTTATAATAAGTTATGACTATAATTTATTTACTGGAGGGAGGAGGAGGGGAGCAGACAAAGAGGTAGTCACTTCACACTGCTGAAGTTGGTGACCAAACCGGAATAAAATCCAGGTGCCCTTGCATCTAGTTCTTCCACTTCCAGTTTTTCCACTAAGCTGTGTTTAGTGTGACTGTGATGTTATATTTTTATAACTGCACCTCCTTGAGTGGCAGAGATGGAAGCCATATGGACATTTCTCTCAGCAGAAGGGAAGTTTTCTTACTCCTCTGTCCTGCA
Organism: Coracias cyanogaster; assembly: GCA_033124195.1. Classification (NCBI taxonomy): domain Eukaryota; kingdom Metazoa; phylum Chordata; class Aves; order Coraciiformes; family Coraciidae; genus Coracias; species Coracias cyanogaster. Next base: position 76,836 of record JAVSBS010018965.1, on the reverse strand, counting down.
TCCAAGAAGACTAGTAATAAGTTTTACACTACCATTAAATGGGCTTGCAACTTAATAAGTGAACAATTACACATTCTTTTTACATTAGCCAGAAAGACTCTTTTTTTTTTTTTTTAATCGCGTGTAACACGGAATAATAAACTTCAGGAATAATAAAA
>JAVSBS010018965.1:61232-76578 GCA_033124195.1 Coracias cyanogaster | reverse complement strand
AACTGGTCAGCAAAAATATGTTCAGAAACATGATACAGGATTTGAACATTTTAAGTTTGCTTCATTTTTTTTTTTTTAATCGCTTGTAACACTGAATAAGAAACTTCAGGAATAATAAAAACAGAAGTCAATAGTTATTTTGCCTAGCTTACTTTATATTTTGATATAGCTGAAGATCAGTTTGGAGACCTGTAGGGTTGTTTTTTGTTGCTTTTTTTTTTTTTTTTTGGTCAAGAGATAGCATATGCATTTCAACAGCCTCAAGACCTGCGGGATGCATAGATTATGCTCTGGCTTATCTTCCCCAGGGCAAACTGCAGCAAACTCTGCACTGGGACAGTGCAGTTATAGCTGTAACACAGACACACAAACAGTGGGGTCACAGTCCGGTATTCAAAACATACATAAGCTTTGGGTGTGCTGGTGACTTCTTGAGACTACCTCTTAAACCAGCCAGAATAACCTAGAAAGAAAAAAAATACATGCAAGCAGAATAATTTTGAGCTAGGAATGTGGGTGACTTGCAGTATTAAAAATTGTATATATCTTTGTTCCTAAGTGCAACCTGCTTAGCTTTAGATAGAATGGTTTAGTGACCACAGTAAGCATTAACATATTTCCTGCAGAAAAGCAGGTTGCATGCAATAAATATTATTTTGTTTCTATACTAAAACATATTAGTTAACGGCTTCTTTCTGCTAGTCTATGGGTAATACTTGTGCTGAAGGGAGATAGAAGACTTAGCCATTGTCTTGGAAAAATGAATCTCAAGTTCTATTTCTTGCAAAATAATCTTTTATAAGTTTGGTAACCTTTGTTTAGCTAAGCAGGTACAGAGAGAAGGAAAGAAAACGTTTTGTTTTGTAATCCATCTCAATAAGAACCCATTGTCTGATCAGTTATTGCGCCTGGCTTTGTGTAACGGCCTCTAGCCCTAGCTTGCCTTAACAGGAAAAAGTAAAAATTGTGTGTGTGTATATGAATACAGAAGCAAATGTCTCACTGCAGACTGAATCCAAACAAAGACTTATGAGGCCAGGTTCTGGACAAGCTGTCATATATAAATACTGTCCTTAAGGCCTAATTCTGATCTCACTCCTCTGTAACTTCAGACAAGCTCCAATAAAGCTGGTGGTGGCTGCTGTGAACTGCCATGAGGTTAGGCTTAATTACAATGATATTAATTATAAACAAATACTGTAATGCTTCTGCAGCTTTCAGAGACTGTCCTTCTCATATCTTAGTTGTGGCATTCTTCTAGCTGGTGTGGTTTAAGATGCAAGGGCTAATCTACACAAAAAAGAAATTCCATTTCTCTATTTGCAATTTAATGGAGTACAGAGAGGCAGGGAAAACACTCTACATAAATACAGATGTCTCCACTTCTGAGGCTTTTCTGTGTTCCTACTAGTTAAATGGGGATCAAGAATCATATTGTTCTGTGGGCTCACTCTTTGTTTACAATAACCTCTTTGAAACTCGATGTTGAAATGGGTTTCCTGGATTGGTTATTGAATTTTGTGGGCTGAGACTCCACTGTGAGCACTGGGAACCTTTGACTTTCTCCTTAAAAATAGCCTAGGTTTTGAGATTTGAAAAACAGCTGTATTTTGCCACCACATGGACTTTGTGGAAAGGATTTGTTTCTCTGCTTCTCTAAATTTCAAGCATAATGTTTGCACCAGAGCAAAAAATTCTTAGTAAAACTCTTCTCGCCTGAACAGTAGAATTTCACTTGTCCTTTTCATGGCCATAAATGACCAAAGCACAGGGATGAGCAAATTGGGCCCAATGGTTTTATGGATTCCTGAGCTAGTGGCAATGAAACATTGTACATTTAATGTAAATAGTCAAGGATGACAGTTTAACCTCCTTAACATATACACAGAGACCCTCTTGTTCTTCCTCAAACTGTGCCATGTAAGTCAGCCTCAGCCAGGCACTGTGCAATGTCACATACCTCCTGCTGGCTTTTGCCGGCTGTCCATGCAAAAGCTCTGCTTTCCTTCAGAGTGTGTTTAAACAGAGCAACTCTTCTGCTCACGGTGAGGAGAGTGCCACCCAGAGCATCTGACAAGGGAAACAGAGCAAATTGGTCCAATTTCAAATAGGTCCAATTTTAGTATTGCCAAATGTGATGGTGTTCTTGATCCATTGTACATGGGAATTGCAGGCGTTTCCATGTGCACAGTGTCATATACAGCTTCCTATGCTTACTGTACATGACAGAAGATGGCTTAATGACAGACTTCTAGCCTTTGCTCTGAATGTTGTGGTTTTCTATTTTTTTGTTTCATTTTTAGTCAGACCCCTGAGGTAATTAGCACGCCCTGTGGGTTTTTGTGTGGTTTCTATCTGAATACCCATGAAGGAGTTAATTAGCTTGTTTGCAGTATCTCATTAATACATTTTCAGCTGCAACTTAATTGCTCCTTTATTACTGATGAGTAAAATAGCTTTAGGCTCCTAATTAAAATGGACTTTGATGGATGTATAAGAGCTGGGCTCTAAGCTTGTTGAATGGTGGAATCGCCTTTCTGTATCGCATTGCAGGCTGGGCTCCTTCATGGCAATTCTTCTTGGGGACAGATTCCTCCCAGTGGCAGACTTGATCTTGGAGTCAGAGCCATTAACTTCCCCCAATGGGAGGGAAATTGAATGGGAGTTAGTGTCTGTAAAGCTCTCTGGGTAGATGAAACTAAAAAAAATGGATGGGACCACTGAAAAAAAAACTTGTTACTGAGACAGCTGCGATGTACAGAAACAGCCCTCTGTTATGAAATGGTGAGTCTACTGGAGTCCAGCTCCCAGTGGTGGAGGTCTGGATTTCTCCCTAGGGCATCCAGAGTTGTACTAGAGGGCAAAAGCAGTTTTCAGGTGTTTGGGGGCATATCAAGCATTTGTTCTAGAAATATATACCAGGAGGAAGAATAATTATTTGATGCATTGGATAAATTTGCTTTTCCGGGCTTTGAATTCTTCTAGGGCAGTAGTACTTCCTTTCTAATGTTTTGAGCTTGCTGGATTCAAGCATTATAGAAGAACCAGGAATAGTGATGTAATGAAGAGGAATAACTCTATTAATTATAAATGAGAAAAAGAAGAAAGTTGCAAATCTGTCCCTTGTTTCCCCTGTGCCCCTCTCTGTCCCCTCCCGCCTTTTAAGATTCAACATGAAGAACACATTATTTATATTCCCAGTGGTGACTGGCTTGGATCCAATGACCTTTGCAAAAAATCCATTGCCTGCATGGAAAATGTAGTAAAACAATGTAAGCGTGCTTACTGTAGGCATGTATATTTCTTAACACAATAGGGTCCTGAGACTAGCTGAAGTCTCTGGATTCTTCTGCAAGAAATGATCACACATGGGAGCTATTGTGATGCTCCCTCTGCTGGATCTCAACCCCCCTCCAAATTTTCCTTAGAGGACCTCACTTGAGCATTGATCTACAAACAGGAAAATAAGTAAATGAGGCATAGCAATATGAAGGGTCAGTTATGGCCCAAAGCAGGGAGACTATATCTCTGCTTTGAATGGACAAGAATGAAAGTTATTAAGAAAAAGACGTCTATCTTCAGATAAGATGATTACAGACGGCAGGTGGAAGAGCTATGTCAAGCACTAAAGACTCATATACCTTAACTGTAAATCTACTTAAAAGCTATTTGAAATGCTTTTGGTACAACACATTTTCAGGAGAAGGAAACTTTATCAGTTAGTGGTTTCTATTCTACAAAAAGATCTAGAACTTCATAAGCTGAATTCCACAATGTTTTTAATATTGTAACATCTCACTTGCTTCGCTCATAAAATCTGAACTCTTTATGACTTGACTTTTAATTATGAGTTTGGGAAGAATTTCTGTTTCCTGGAATAGTGAAGCGGGAGAATCCTGTTTATTTTAGAAATAACTTTTTTTTTCTTTTTTTAAATCAGAGGGTCACAAGATGAACAAATTACAAAACACGAAGATGATGGAACACAAATTTAAACTGAATTTAAAAAGAAAAAAGTAATGCTGACAAGCTTGTGGCCGTATGATCTGCTAACAATTTACTCTGGAATTGTCTATGAAAATTTCAATTATTGTGCAACATATGAGATCTAGCTATGACTATGCTTTTTCTAAAGGCCAAAAAGAGGAAAAAAAGCTGCTTTCTTAAAAGATACTATGGCATCTCAGTCCCTGTTTTAGCTGAGTCCTTAAACACATGCTTAACAAATGTGCTTAGAGAGTCTGCTGATATAAGCTTTGCTACCAACTTGAACATTAGTACAGGCTGACTGGAGTTACTGGACTTCATTATTGGTATAGCATTACAGCAGGACACTTGCTTTTCATTTGCAGGAGTAACTTGTCTTGATGCTTCAGGTAGTGTCTCCTTTGACAAAAAAGGGGAGAATGTGCCTTGGAATAAAGACAGGCTATGGTTATGATCTGTGGTGGGGAGCCCAGATAGTAAAGCCAAGCTTTCAGTTTTATAAAATGGGAACTGAAGTGACAAGACATGAGGTGGAGAAGGGGAAGGAGTTGAAAGGCAGCTTATATGGGTGCAGTTGGGGAAAGGGTACACCAGAGACCATCTGTGGCTCTAGGTAAGCCTGGCTTCTGCCTATGGCTTCTTGCTTTCTCTAGATCCTTGTGACAACGAAGCTGCCCTGAACTTGCATATTGCTATTTTAGTTGTTATTGAAGGGAAGTACTGCTCACAGGAACATCAGATCCTGCCAAGAGGCACTTTCCCCTAGAGTTCTAACAACTCTTTCTGTGCTGTCATCGTTACCCCCAGTGCCTAAGCAAAGACTCTTAGTGAAATCTCTTTCTGAGTGATGGTCCTATTTGTGGTGCTTGGCTCCTGTTGCCCTGTAGACATTGGCTTATATGAGGGAATCTCATTAAAAGTATCTTTCCATGTGGAAGGTTTCTTCTAACTTCATCTACAGATGAATTAGGCACTGGTGCCCAGACCTGTGAGTGCCAGCCTGGTTTGTGGCTGTGGTGATGGACAAAAGTAACCATGTAGACTTTTGGAAGTGCTTTTCAAGAGTCTGGACAATAAAGGTAGCCGTGAGGCTGCCAACCAAAATATAAACCAACTGTGCTTGCCAGCCTGGACTCTGCTCTTTCTCAAAAAAAAAAAAAAAGGGGGGCGGGAATTGTCACATTTTCTGTTTAACTAGTATGGTTTGCATCTCTGGATGTCTTAGTCAAGCATATTTCAGGTTTATTTTTGTAAAGAATGTATGTAAAGTCCAATTTCTCCTGCTGTGTGAGCACCACTGTGTTCAGGGAAAGCGACCTCTTTCACAGTTCCTGTCTGTTTTCTAGAGGAAACATCACTTCCATCTCGGTATTCCTGGGCAAGTGTCTCTCCAACTATATCTGATGTGTCCTTACTGCCTTCTTTCTGTGCTCTTGTGGTATTTTTTGCTGCTTATCTCTTGGAGGCACACAGCTCCAAGCAGTAACTCTTAAACCCTCCAGAAACCCCCTGAAGCACCACAGCACAGCTCTGCTCCCACTCCAGCCCTGCATGTGGCCTGTGTTTTGGGCGGTGACTTCTCTAGTTTTGGTTATCTATAGCGTAGCTTCAATACTTTTTTTTACACTGTCCCTGAATAGGAGGTGGTTGGTGCACCCATCAGCTTATTTGCCACAGCCAGCGGCCACATCACTGAATGGGCTCTGAGGAAGTCCAACAGAAAAAGAAGGCCAGACTATGGTGATATTAAGCAACATAATGCATGGGCTGTTACACATAAGTTATCATCACTGTAGTCTTGTTTTAAAGCTTTTCTGCATCTGAGGCTTAAGTATCACCATTACTTAAATTTGCACATGGGTATAGATAGTCTCCGTGTAACTTACCTTCACCTAAGACATCTGCTATTTCTTTGAATTTATGTGATTTTGGTACGAGATCTGAAGACTCCCAAGAGGCTAGTGGATAATCCAGGCTGAGAAGGATCTGGCCTAAATTCCACTGCAGTCAATGGCAATTTGATTGTGGGCTTTAATAAGCACAGGGCTCAACTCTTCAAAGACAAAGGCAGTAAAGAGGCAGAATGGCAGTGCAGTAAAACACATCTGAAGATGTTTGACATGGCAGAAATGTCAAGTGATATTTTTAATTTGAAAAGGAAGAAATGGGAAAACTTGCAATTTTTGCATTGTTAGGAGAGTTGTTGGTTGTACTGTGAGATAATTTTCTCACTTTTATGGTAACGTCATTTAATTCCTTTTGAAAAAATGGTGTACTTTGCTAATCTGGACCAATCTGGAGATACTGGGATATATTCTTTTTGGGTTTAAATTGATGTAGCTTTGTGCAGGAGCTACACACTTAGTGGCTGATGAAAATATGTCTCTTTGTGTCTTTTAGGGGAAAATTTCAACAACTGTATTTCAAAAAGTCACTTTTTTTTTTGTATCATGGGTGCCCCAGGCTTAATGCTACTGTTAAACCAGTATAAAAGTTTCTTAATTGCTACCCTTATAGAAGCCATTTGGCTTATATACTGCACTAGAGAATGCGGTTTTCACCACACTGTGGTGAAGTTACTCAGTACACTATTTTTCTGTAACAGCATGACAGGGCTTATATTCTAGTCTCACAAAATGTAAGGACAGTTTCCCCTCTGTGTTACTATTATGACTTCTATGTTGCTACTATACAGTCGAAAATCTGGTAATAGATGCATGTAGCATTAGCATCAGATTTGGTAGGTGTGAGAACCATCACACCTCATGGAGCTGTGAACTCCTCTGTATCTGCTTCTCACCTTGCTGCTATCGTCAAAAGGAGGAGAGGGACCGTTTGCAAAGCTGAGCGCTCTGTGTCCTGGCCAAATCCTTTATAGATGGGCCAATTTCCTTCCCAAATGTTTGATCATGGTGGTGTTGCTGATGTTCCAAAGACAGCCTGGCAAACGGCTTCTTTTTGCTGGCAGGAAGGACTAGTCTTTGGAAATTTAACTCTGAGTTCACTTATTCCTGGGAAAATGAGGCAGATTTCAATGAGCAAAAAGCTTCAGACCTTTAATCTTGGCCTGTCATTCCTCATTTTCCCTTCTGAAATCCAGAAAGGTTATTTAGAAAGCAAAAGACTTCAGTGAAATGGGAAATAGGAAAATATTTTCTAACCAGGTAATGACGATCCAGAAAGTGCTTTTGAGCTCTGAAGTATTTGCTACAGTTAAACCAGAGTAGGTTTTTTTTTTTTTTCCTGATAATGAATATGTTCATTCTTGTTTTACCCATTTAATTAAATCATCATGGAGAATATTAAATACATGATATTTCAGAAATTCATACTGGTTTTGCTGACTGTCCTGGAGCCTCTTTTGTCTTTCATTAAGTTTGCCTCTGACTAAATGTTTCTGTTACTTGGAATTGAAGATTAATTGTTGTACTCAACTTTACCCAAGCATGCAAATGTTTCTGGGAAGCTGACCATAAACTAGGCCATAAGCAACCAGGGTCCCATAGATTATGTCCCAGGGCCAGCTGCTAGGATATTAGAATATGTTATGTTTTGTTGAGTGATAACACAATCTTTTTCCTGGGTGTGCAAAAGATACCTGGGGAAGAATGACCAGTGAGGCAGCTCTAGGGAGACTGGGCCAGAGCTAGGAGAAGCTCTGGATGTGAGCTAAAATTGTAATTATCAAAACTTCTGCTTGCCTGATGCCTAAACTTCTCAGCTCCCCAGGCACCAGGAGCTCTTTTCTCCACATCTGTTTCTGCCCAGATGTTTCTTGGTCTTGATGAGGTGAAAAAGTCAGGTACCTGGCTCATGTGTGGACTCCTGGCCCCTGCAGTGGGTGGCCCTGCCTGCAGTGTGCTGCAGCTCTGCACACAAGGTTCTGGCAGCTGTTGCTTTTAAAACAGCCGGAGGGAGAAGGGGCAGTGGCCCCTCTATGAAACTGCTTGATGTCCACAGCATTTGCCCCAGTTTCTTGTCTAATCTGGTTTATAAGGGTAAAGTTTTTGGGTCCCACTTCTGATCTAGAGGATGCTTCTCCAGGACTCCTTGGAAAGGAAAGGGGATGGAAACCTTTCTTCTGTGTACCTTAGCCATAAGGGCAGACGGCATGGCTCAGTCTTCCTCTCTTTCCCTGGCCCACTGAATGTTGTCTTGTGCACAATGGCTTAATTAGGAAGGAAAGGCATGGAAATGTCTCCTCTCCCTTCAAACAGGCTTCAGCCTGGGCATGGGGGCATGTCCCTGGGGGGCAGGAGAGAGAGGACTTAAATCTCTGACCTTGCATTTCTCACTTCTACATGATGCTTCAACCACCTCTTTATTGTATGGATTGGGGAAGGTATCCTTGCTATGTATTAGCAGAAAAGATGAAGTCTGGGGCAACTTCTGAAGGAAAGGAAGTAGTTAGGTATCTTCAGGATGTGGTTTATTGACATTGAGTGAAATGGCACATGGAAAAGGTCCACCTGTCTTCTGCCCTTGCTTGTTATGCAGAGTGCCGACATCAGCCAGAGCTGCCCGTGTGTGGCAGCTACAAACAGGGGTGCTGTATGCTGTTCGTGCAATGGTCCCAGAGGAACAGTGCTTAACAATGGTCCTGAAATCCACACTGGAGCCAAGTACCTGTTTTTTAATATTAAAAAAAAAAAAATTAGGTATCCTTTTCCCTCACTGATGGTGTTGCTGGCAGCTTTTTTATTTCACCTAATGCCAAAGCTGACTTCTTTTCCCTAACAGAAAGCAGGAGAAGCTCAACCCTGAGAAGGTGCTGGTGGTGGTGTTTCTGACTCAGGGCTTCTTGAAAATGTTTGTCGCAGTTTTCTCATGCGAGGGTTTCCCTTGGCAAGGCTGCCTTGGGTTGTGAGTGTTGCTCGCTGCTCCTGTGCTGTCGCTTGGCCCCATGTGACGGGTACACCACACAACCATAACCTCTTCCTCTGGCAAACAGTGGTAAAAACATTGCAAGGGGCCAACTGTGGTATTTTCTTTTTTCCCCTCCTTTCCTCTGAAGGCTTTCTCCAAATACCGGTAAGTTGCACAGAAATGTTAAATTGCAATGAGTGTGTACAGCCAGGGATCTCTCTGTTGATGTGATGGATTTAGCAAGCCTGACATGGATCCCTCAGTACGGCTGGGTCAAAGAGTACGCTAAGAAACGTCATGGGGAAGTGGAAGAAGTAGCTGTCCCAGGTGTTTCTTGCTGCTTTTCTACTGGAGATTGCAGGCTGGCAAAGCTGGAGGTAGAATAGAGTGAATGTGTGCATCTCAACTACTTCTGGGCAAGCTGCAGTGGCTCAGGCAGCTTTCATCATCAGATTGTACTGGAGGGTTTCTCAGCAGTGATACAGCTGTGTCAATCTAGCAGCTTCTCACCATTGAAAGAGATGTCCCCCCGTTCCCTCCCACTCTGCAGTTGTGGTCCTGCCTCTTCCTTGTACAGGGAGTAGCACCTGCCTGATCTGTTGTTGCAGCTCACTTGATGAGCAGAAAAAAATTATGAGTTTTGGGGACAGCTGAGTTTTTTGGGGTTTTTTTGTTTGTTTTTGTTTGTTTCGGTTTCTTTTTTTAATTTTTCTTTCCCCTATAGTTTTAGTGAGCTGAGCTGGCTCTGGGAGGTTGGTAAGCAGTGCAAAAAAGAAGTAGTAGTGGTGAGAAAGGATTGCCCCTTCAGTCAACAGTAGCTGTGGTGGCAACCAAGGCCTAATTAAACAGCAAAGTCCATGGCACGCTCAGCATTTTCCTGTTTTCTGAATGCCACAGAGTGTAGACTGAGCTGCACTTCTGCAATGCCAGGAAGAAATCTACTTCTGTGCACATACTAATACTTGCTAATTGGCTCTTATTTTTATGGAATACCTTTTATGATTTCTTTATATTTTTCCATGTTTTCCTTTTTTTCTTAGCCACAGAGAAGAGGAAAGAAAAGTTTTTAAAACAAGAAAAAAATATCCTGGCAGATAAAAATGTTATCCTTGGTGACTAATGCAACTAAATTCACTGGGTATTTTTTTGTTCGGTTAGGAAAACAAGACTTTCAAAGATAATTAAAAAAGTTGGCAAAGATTGCCAGTTTAGATGGCTATTTTTGCCAGTAAATAAATAAATTCATGTAGGTAGTTTTGAGCCACTTCAAATCCCACAGGCCAGAGAGGTGGAAAGCCATTCCTTGATTTTTAAGATGTTTGTGGAAATAATTACTGTTGTTCTACAAGAAGAATTAAGAGATCTGCTCACAGATGTTCCTGGTGGTTTCACTGAAGGAGATGTGGGGGGGCTGGACTTGCCTTTGCATACGCAAAGGGCAATAAAAGAAGCAGCCAAATGGTCAGAGAGGTCCCCATAAACATATCAAAGTTTAATGCTCGGTTTACGTAGGGGCCTCGAATGTCTGTAGAAAATGGGTTTAAGCTGGACTGCCAGACTTGGATGCATTGCAGGCATGAACACATACTTGTTTCAGCTCTCCTGTGAAGGCAGTAACAATCAGGGGGAAGGAAGGGGACCAGAAAATGGGTAACATTATAAATCACTGTGTTGTGAGTGTTTGGTGTGTGACTATGTCAACGCCTATAGAAAAGGGAAGACATGTGGCATTTGATATTTTTAATTTTTTTGCAACCCTGTCATTTAACAAAGAAAGTACTGGGGCCTCAAAGACACAACAGCTTCTGCTATTGGTGCCTATAATAGGACCACGCTGGTAATAAATTATGGCAATGAGCTTGTTAGCAGAATCCAGGCCTTAAACACTTGCTTAGTTACTGTAGCTATAGCTCCAGATCATCAAAGTGCTTGAGGCGACACAATGCCTGTGAGAGGAGAGCTCTTCTAACTCAGGCCCTGCCAGGAGAATGGGCAGGATTTCTATCTCTCTGCCTTACAGCACTATTAGTAAAAAGGTTGAGCAGCACTCGGCACAGCTCTGCTGCTAAGATAAGTGGTGACAGCATTTTTTCTTTTCTTTTTTTTAAAAATGTACAAATTTGACCTCCTGTTAAAGGTGCGCCATGACTAGTTGTATATAGAAAAAAGCTTGCCTGATCCTGTTCTGCAGGCAGAAAACAGCTTATCTTCAGTCTTTCATAAGACTTAGATGAAATGGAAGATGGGAGCTTGTTTCACTCAGTACTAATCACAGTAATGTAATATGTATTTGCTTTTCTCAATTACAGGCCTGAAATGGGAGGCTCTAGGGAAAACTTTTTTTTTTTCCTTCTCTCCAACAATCTTATCATTTTAATGCTGCCTGCTATTTATACATGAAGGAAGGGAAAAGAGGGAATGATAGCATGAAGCACGATGACCCAGGTTTAGAGTAACAAAAGCTGAGGAAATTCAGCAGCAGGTCTGCAGTCACAGGCTGTTGTGTGCAGGTGGGGAGGAGGAGTAAGAAGCGGCTCATAGCTACATCTGCTGGCTCAGTGCAATTGAGGGCTTCCCTTGCTGGTGATGTGTCAGCTTGGTGGTTAGGTCTGTGGCTTCATCTAGCTGGCTCCAAACTTTCAGTCACAGCTGGTGCACTTCTGATCTGGGGCAAAGCCAGGAGAACTGCCCAGGAGGGGAAAACCAGGGGCCAGCTGGAGTCCCCACACCTGTGCAGCATGGCCACAGCCTTAAGCATCTCTGCCACCTTCCCTAGGTCAGACTGTAGTTTCTCTCAGAGGGGTGCCAGGAGTGTTTTCAGCCCCTTGCACACATGGCTTTTGCAGCATGAAGCACAGTGAGAGAGTTGCCCACCATGGTGGTGGGAAGAGGAGGAGGTGGAAGGTTTGCACAGGTCCTCTGGGAGTAGGGGAGAGCATGGGGGTGCCGGTGGCATGGGAGGTGCCAGGGGACAGGCTAGGTGGTGCAGGGATGTTCCCAGGAGAGGTCCAGAGCAGCTGTGAGATGGAGGGACCTGAAGAAATTACAGGGAAGGAAGGCTAGAAAGGCAGCAGCTTGCCATACAGCTGTACTTGGGCTGATGTATCAAGTGTGTTGCTTTCAAATTGGTAAATGAAATCACTGAACTTGGCTATATTTGGAGAGATGTTGTCCAGCTCCATACTTAATTACTGTCTTTTTCTCATGTAGGTTCTAGTCTGAGTTCCAGTAAAGTCAGCAGAACCTTGTTGACTTAATGGATTGTGCCTTTTAGGGCCAAGATGTTTTTTCCACAAGTATCTTAGAATTTGGGCAGTGGGTAGGAGGGCAATTGGCCAGCCCTGCTTCCTAGCCTTGCAATTAATTTTGGTCAATGGAAATCTTGTTCTTTTCAGAAATGGTCTTTTTTTAAAACCAGAACTTTTTTTTTTTTTTTTTTACAAAAGAATGTTTACTTTTTTAGAAAACTTTTAATGATTGCATTAGAAAAACAATACAGATATTTTTTTGTGGTTTTATATTTCTGATTTATTATTTTTTCATGTCTCCCTTTTAAGAAGCTAAAATGGGAAGGAATGAAAGGACTAAACTTAAACTTTTTCAAGAAGAGGCTTTTGAAGCTGAACATCTTGAAAATCCCAAAGAAAAAAAAAATGTTTGTACAGTGTCACCAACTTCTTCCCTCTGACCTTGCACATATTTCACTTAGGTAGAATTTTTAGGAATTTTAAGCAGCCACCCAGACCAAGAAAGAATCATAGAATGATTTGGGTTGGAAGGGACCTTTAAAGGTCACGTAGTCTAACCCCCCTGCAGGGAGCAGGGACATCTCTAAGTAGATCAGGCTGCTTAGAGTCCAGTCCAAGCTGACCTTGAATGTTTCCAGGGATGGGGTACCTAACACCTCTCTGGGCATCCTGTGCCAGTGTTTCACCACCCTCATTGTAAACAAATTCTTCCTTATATCTTGTCTAAATCTACCCTCTTTTAGTTTAAAACCATTACTCCTTTTCCATTACAACAGGTCCTGCTAAAAAGTTTGTTCCTGTCTTTTTTATAAGCCCCCTTTAAGTATTGAAATGCTACCATAAGGTCTTCCTGGAGCTTTCTCTTCTGCAAGCTGAACAACCCCAACTCTCTCAGCCTTTCTTCATAGGAGAGGTGTTCCAGCCCTCTGATCATTTTTGTGGCCGTCCTCTGGACCTGCTCCAACAGGTCCATGTCTTTCCTGTGCTGGGGACTCCAGAGCTGAACACAGTACTCCAGGTGAAGTCTCACCAGAGCAGAGGGGCAGAATTACCTCCCTTGACCTGCTGGCCACGCTTCTTTTGACACAGCCTGGGATGCAATTGGCTTTCTGGGCTGCAAGTACACATTGCTGGCTCATGTCCGGCTTTTCATCCACAAGTACCCTCAGGTCATTCTCCATAGGGCTGCTCTCAATGCACTCATCCATCAGCCTGTGTTGATACCAGGGGTTTCCCAGACCTGAGTGCAGGACCTTGCACTTGACTTTGTTGAACCTCACGAGGTTCATATGGGCCCACTTCTCAAGCTTGTCTAGGTCCCTCTGGATGGCATCCCATCCCTCTGGCATGTCAATCACAGCACAAAGGGAGGTTCAGGTTGTCCGGTTTTCCAGTAATTTGAAATCTGTGGGGAAAAAAGAAAGTTGTCTATTTGTTCAATTCCATCTCTCACATACAGCAGGTCACTGTCAATAGGACAGCTTGGAACTGGAAGGCTACTGAACTGGAAATATGGTTCAGTGTTAAGATGCAGTATTTCAGTGAGGGGGGCTGATGTATTGCTGAACACATACAAAGATGCCAAAGAAGGCTACAGGTAGATATCAAGGTCTTATTCACTCCTAAAATCACTAGCCTGTCTTGTATATTTAAGCTTCCGGTTTTCCATTTAAACCAATATTTATACAGAATGAAAATATTCACACTATAAAATTTTTAATATATAAACCCCACTATCCTAATTATTCAGTCAGCTGTTTGGACTTGTGCACTGACAGAGACAGTATGAAGAAACAGGGGCTTGAGTGTTTTTTAGTGTGAAGGGTGTTTTTATCTGTGTTAGCAACTGTTCAGTAGGCAGCAAGCCCTTAATAAAAAATATTTTCTTATCCCCATTTTGTTTTATTTTTTTCCCTCTTTCCTTATTTCTACAGCTTGCCCATCAACTTTGTGCCAATCTTGGTCAGTCTCACCTGAGCGATCAGAGGCAGTGAAAACTGTCCAGTTTCTGGGTGGTGTGTTGTTTTTTTTCCCTACTGCATGGCGTTGTTTATAGGACTTTTAAAAATTTTTATTTCTATAAAGAGCCCTTCATTGCAGAGAATCCCTGGCACCTTTAGTGGACTTACTGAGAAGCACCGAACTGGTTTTTAATTTGCTGCAAAAATGCAGCCACCTCTGAGAAGGAAAGTGTTATTTCTGCAGTTTGGGACAAGGTGTATGACAAAAATATCTGCCTGATCTCAGAGCGTGAAGCACGGGGAGGTGAATTTCTAGGATGTTGATAGGTTTCTGGAGTTAAAAGAGGATGTAGAAGGACTCTGTGTTTTTTAGGTACTAGCTTGGGTCTTATCTGAGAGATGACATCTCCCTGATCCTTTTTCTCATGTTATAAAATTGGGTATAGGTTTGGGAAACAGTATGCAATCTGTTAGGTTGGAAACTAATCCTCCCTCTTCATGCCTCCCTCTAAAATACTAACTGACTGAAAAATATCGATCGTTTTGGCATGGTGTTTCGGAAGGGCTGAGGATACAACAGGAGTCCATACCCAGCAAAGCACAATGAAATTTCAGTGCGTAGAAGGCTCTGCTCATGCTGAGGTAATGAAGGACCCCACAGCTGTGTTCCTCCAAGGTTTCTCATAGTAATTTTCCATGAAGCTATGGAAAAATATTTATCCTTCCTTCTATAAACATGTCTGTAGGAGATTTAAGGGAAGGCGTGTGTGCAGACACACAGAAAAGTCCCCTTACATAGCCATAATTAACAAAATGTCTATGTTTTAATATTCCGGGAGGTTACAAAAAACCCTGTGTTTTCTTTGTCACCATCTCCATTTTTGTGTGTAATTAGACCTCTCTACTGGACGTATTGTGTCTAAGGTTCTTGCCACCTCTGTGGCAACCCACGTACTGGGAGGACCATCCTCTGGGATAATATAGATTCAAGAAACTGTACTTATTTCATGTCCTTCAGTAAGTCTGGGGTGCAGAACATGAAAATAAATCCTTATGAGGACGACCCACCTCTCTTTTTATACCCTCCTTGCTTACATATATCTGTATTTCTTGTCTCTCCTCTCAGGAGCAGTCTTCATGTGCTTCCCACCTCCATGTATCAGCAATATTTAATTGCAGCAAGGCCCTTTTTAATAGCAAGGCTGGTGCTTTTATGTGCAATTATGTCTCTCCCCAGCATCGTGCCAATGTGCACAGTAAAGTGAAAAGAGAGAGAGCTGAGCA
>JAVSBS010018965.1:35957-60999 GCA_033124195.1 Coracias cyanogaster | reverse complement strand
TCTTAGGCCACTCTAAAAGAGTGGCCACATATGCAGATGATGTTTCTGTAGGAGATAGAATCTGAACAATCTTCCTGACTCTAGGTGGGGATGGATTTGCCATTACTTGAGCAAATCTTTCTTCAAGACAAACTAAGTAGGAAATGATGTTTTTTTTTTTTTATCTGCAACAGGCAGCTTTAAAAAAAAACCAACCCCAAACCAAACCTGTTGTCTAGATGGAGTCAAACTTATACCATCAGTTTTGTGAAGAATCATGCCACTTTGAAATCTGTTCCTGATCTGCAGTTGAAATTAAAATTGCAGTTTTTGAGATTTCCTCACTCACCATAATTTTCCCAAAGTTTTAATTTCTGAATTTTTTTCTGTTAGATACTCAAAATGGTGTCAAGGTGTTTCAGTGCCAAACGTGATATTTTGACTTAGAATAAGAATGGTATTTCAATCAATAGATGAATTGAAGTAATAACAGGATTTGTAATAAACACTTGCCCAAAATAATTCAGATGCTCTTTGTTCATATGGTAGGCAATAGTATAAGAAACATGAAGGGTCATATAATGGGATTTTAAATGACATTTCTTAAGTTTCCTGAATTATATTTTAAATACTTTTTCCTGTGGGGCTTTCCTTAGCATTAATTGAATTTTAAAAACAAATTGTGGTTTTATCAAAACAAATTTTTGGAAAGCTATTCTGACCCTATTTAATACTAACTGACTGGGGTTTTTCTTGTTTTTGGAAAATGCTGGTTGTTGGGTTTTGTTAATTTTTCTTTTTTTTTTGACAGAAACATCAAATGTAAATAGTGAAAACTTGTAATTGTTAAGGAGCCTCTGGCAAGGAGGAGACCACTAAGAGTGCTAGCTCCTGGTATCTTCACAAATTTATGCTTGGGGCATTTATCGCTTGTATCATAAATGGGCATATCATGGGCTGTAACAACATATTGCTGTGAACTGCTGTGTTATGCAGACCAAAAGGACTTGGCTGTTTCTATAAAAGGAGAATTATGCCTTCAAAAAATTTATAAAGACATCAGTCTTGGTAAGGAAGCTCAGGTGATAGAGTGCTATACCACTCCAAGCTAAGCTATTTTACTGATACTTCTCAGTTCAGGACTTGTTGCTCTGCTTTGGTCTAAATATTTTTTGTTTCAGCTTCCAGATACTATATTTTTCTGCCAAATTACAGATCTATGACTTCTATGACTATTCATGTTCCCTGTTGGTAACTAGAAATTGTAAAACACATTTATGTGTAAGCCATTTTCAAATGTTACCTACAGTTATTTTACACATGCTTATTTCTTTGGGTTGTTAATAAGGGTATTGGAGTGTATCGAACACAATATGGACAGCTGCTGGATTTCACTAGAAGCGCATCCTCTGGCTGAAGGCCACCACACTGCTAGTTTGTACTGCCCTATGTGAGCCTTATGTGGGTTATGGAGAACCGCTGTTTTTAGCGAGACTCTGCAAAGCACAGGGAGCTGCCATCGTAAAGCACCTTGTGAAGTCATGGATATAGATCAGAATTTCTGTAAGACGGATATCATGTTGCCACTTTCTTATTTTACGTATGGAGCCCAAAATTTTGCAGTGTAGTTATAATAGGGGCAATTACTGTCTTCTTCCTGCCACAGCAATTCCCTTTCCCACCTGAATGGCAGTACATTTGAAGAAAGCGGTCTTCAGGGTCATTATTCTCCCTTGCCTTGTGTGTGGTACTTCTGACTTAATAGCACTTGGCAGGGCTGAATTTGACCTTAGCTTGCTCAGGGCTGACTATCATTGATTCCAAGTTACAACATGTAACTAAACTGGGGATCTTATTGCCACAAGGAATCAACACATTTCAAGGTCTTAGCAGGATCCTAGAAAGAAGCAGAAGTTTATTTATATGCAAGCAGATGAAGAAGAAAATACATAATCATGTGAAGAAGGTACTGGCCTGTCACACACAAGACCTGCTTCTTTTTCTAGGTTGCCATCACTCCTCTTTCATCCCTTCCTCCTTTTTTATTTTTCCCCTTCTCCTCTTTCCTCTAGCATACCATAGTGCTTCAGTCTATCTGCATTTTAATTTGTACAACAGCTATATGGTACTAAACAATATTCTAGCTGGTTCTCATCATAATATAAATAAAAAGTACTATTCTATCCCTCTGACCAATATAAAAAATTAATTAAAAGGAAGGCATTTTTAGTAATCAAACTAGTTGTTCAGTCAGCAGCAGAAAGCAAATTATTTAAGTAGGACAGTTGTAGCCATTCCTCTCTCCTTATAGGATTTACACTCATATAGCTGGGAAATGTGTTGAGCCCTGTGCTTTGCTGTCTACTACTTCTAGTCACCCTTCAATTTTATATTGACTAATCCTTATTTAAAAAGGAGAACTGAGAGAATGAGACAAAATATGATGTAACAATGCTAAAATAAACATAGTACAGGAAAGGCAAGAAAGTCAAGCTCGGTGAAAGCCGTAGAACGAGCTGGAAATCTTCGGGTGGAAGGTTTTTCCAACGGAAAATGCTGATTCATCCAGCCCTCTGCAAAAAGGTGTTAATTTCAAATAAACCTTATTTAGAAGGAGTGATTGAAAACCATTTCCATAACACTATAGTCTCCCTTTGAAGGTTTGATTAGTTCAGTTTTGTCTTTGATTTTATTCAGTTTGTTCTGAAATTTTGAATGGCTGGGAATGTCAATCTCTGTTTAGCTTTTGCTCCTTTTCAGAATATATTTGTTAATTAGCAGTGTTTGATTTCTCTTTTTCTAAATAGAAATGCTGGCTTTTCCCACAGAGGGGGGAAAAAAAAAATAGGGTCTGCCAGTCAATTATAAGGAGAGGGTAGTTGAGCAAGTGTGGCCTGAAGGGAAAAGTCTACAGAGAAATTAGAGAAAATCTTGTACAATGTAACTGATGCTGAACCAGGCATTTCAGTGGCAGGTTCTCCGGTTTGGATGTATATAACCAGACTGTGAGAGTCTCTTTCCGTGTGACTTTCTTGATCTCAGTTTGCCTTTTGAAAACCAAGAGAGGAGGATCGTCACAACTGGTCACAGCCCCTTCTCATGGCATAGGAAGGCAAACCCACTTTCCTGTTTGGTGTCTGGACTCTTCAAATCTTGAAAAGAGCTAGCAGGGTCTATCTGCCCCTGTTACTGGCATGTGCGTGTTTTTAACCTCATGGTGCTGTGGGGCTCACTTTGTGATTTCTTGCCACTCAGGAGTGACCATGCTAGAGCACTACCAGAAAACACAGTGCTTCCTTACAGCCAGGACAAAGTGGGTAGGGAGACCAACCTTGGAGGCCAGGATAGGAAAGCAGGATGAAAAGCAGCACGTTTTTGTATGCTAGCTTCTAGCCAGATGAGTAGCAGCCACCTTTAAAATAAAGGTAGGAACAACCAAGGGAGGATTTGAGGGGGGGGCAGGGGTAACACTGTGTGTTTTGCTCCAGGAAACTGAGCCAGAGAGAAGCAGTAAATGCCAGCCAGTCATAGGTATTGAAGCCTATTTAAATGGCCCTAAAGGAATGAAAAAAATGAGAAAAGTTTTTTGCTTTAAGTACTCACTGCATGAGGCTTGAAGCTTGGCAAAGTAACTATCTCCCAAGTCTTTGTTCAAAAAAGTAGGATTTTTTTTTTTAAGTTTTTTTTTTTTTTCAGAGAAGCATTATTGTATCAATGAGAGAGGACAGACTCTGTCATCAATTTTTCCACTTAATGGAAACAATTTTGGCTAACTGCCTGGTGTCAGCAAAGACTGAGATTTCATGTGCTGCTCTATCACTTCCATGGCACATCCAGGTTCTGCCCGCAGAGGTCTAAGTGTCCTGGTGACATGATTCAAGACAGATTTCGCTCTTGGCTCCTTAGTCAAAAAAACATAGGTATGATGTTTTGCAGCTGTGATATTTGTATCTTCCAAGTCAGGACGTTTTAGCTGTAGTAACTCTTTATAACCTCTCCCCTAGAAGAAGCAGCACATACTGGAGAGGTTAGATGGAGACATGGGGACAGCTTAGCTTGGGGCAAGGACTGTGACGCTGCACCTTTGCCAGTAATGGTTTGCTGTTGTATGCTGGGCTGTGAACTGTGGCAGATCAGCTGTTGTTTTGTGAGCCACGGAGTTGTCCTGGCAGGAAGGGTGAAAATCTCTGGTGTTAGGTGTGGGAGGGAAACCTGGGGAACTACTGCAGGAGTTGCAGGGTAAGCCCTTTCCCTGCATGAATCAGAGCCCTTGCTAAAAGACGCGGGTTTAGAAGCTACCTGGAGACATAAACACATGCCTTTATTGCTGTAATGAGGAGCAGCGTGGAGACTGCAGGCTACAGGCAGGGAAAAGACCTGTGTCTGTATGAGCAGCTGCTGCCGACCTGTCCGCAAATTAGCATGAGAAATAAGCCTGAAAAATGCACATAAGGCCCATCGTGCACTGAGATCTCTGTCTGGAAAGGGGACAAACAACATGTTCTAGAAATAAAAGCGAAAAGAAAGTCTAGTAGCAGAGTCTGCTGAGCCCAGAATTCCTGCTCCTCACAAGGACAATGTTTTGTGACAATGCCTGTTGTATAGGAAGATGTGGGCATAGGCTGGGAGGATGATTATACTGATTTGCTGTCACTTAGCATATGAAAAGCTTGCTAAAAAAGTGGGTGGATAGTAGAGATGAGTTGTGATATTAGAAGAACCTGCTGAGCCACCTTTGTAGCTACAGCATTGTTACAAAAAGAGCAAAACCCAAATGCACAGACCCACCTACTCTGCTGTAATGAACAGCTTTGGTGGTAGAAGTTCCCCAAGTTCCTGGAACCATCTTTTGTCTAATGCAGATTTGATCGCAATCAGAGCTTAACTGCCATCAGAGAGCATACTAGAGACATGTTCTGCTGCAGGTTGTGTTTAGACCATGAAAACCTAGTTTGTGTCAGCTGGCATGCTTAATGCTGGCTAAGAAATTTCAGTCTATCTGAAATAATATTTAAAACAATGAGTGTATACTATGCATTTCTAAAAAATTACTGAATATGATTAATCCCTTTTGATAAAAAATATAATATATATTTAAACTTACAAAACTTAGATTAGTAAAAATACTTACAAAACACAGATTAGTAAAAATAAAGCTATTTTCCCATTGTAGCTGTAGCCTGAAGCTGTCTAGAGACTGTTGGTAATTTAATAGTGGTAGAAAATATTTGCTGTTTCCTTAACCCTTTTCAGATCTGGCTTGGCTTTCCGATGCAGCTGGAACATGCCTGGCATAGTGAGCTTGCTAATCACCCAGTGATAGGTGCAGCATGGGCACCTTCAGAGGGCCAGCGTGAAGGCCGAGAAGGTGGCATGCAGAAGTAATCAGGCCAGCACAGCATTGCTGGCTGAGTATTCAGGTTAGTGCTCATTCTGCCTGAGTCCTGTTTCACAACCATGCACTTTAATGATGAGTTAAATGGGCTTGCTTGTTTAATTGTGTGATGCTTTCGGCTTTAGGAGTGAATCATCCTCCACGCGCATCCACGGGTGCTGGCGATGCCTGTTGTGCGTGGGGCTGTTGCTGGCAGGGTGCTGGGCATGCGTGAGCCGTGGGCAGCAGCCGCAGCTGCAGGCCCCAAGGACCCGGCATGCTGCAGGCGTTTGTAGTTCGTGTACAACTCGCTGGGTGCAATTTGGCAAACTCCCTGCCCCAGTACAGCTGGGCTCTCATCCCATGCCTATGCTTCCCAACTGGCTGGGCTATGCTGGCTGGGGACAGATGTTGCTACTTCAGTGTGTCTAATGAGTTTGGCTTCCCCCACCCTCTGAATGTAAACATTTTCGTACCTGGTAAAATTAAGTAAGTTAAAAGATGAAGGGAAGCAGGAAAGCCGGTTATCTGTTTAGCTATGAGAAATCCCAAGCTCAGGTAACAGTAAGCAGCACTAGTTTATTTTTTTGGTGGGTATCTATCAGAGTCTTACCTCTTACTATCTGTGTAACCCAGGACGGAGGGTGCATGTACACACATGGCTGGAAGACTGGGGAGTTAAAAGACAAATGGTGTCCCATCTGGCTTAAATATTTACATAGTTTTAGTTGAGTAGGAGAAGAATATTTGAGTTCAGTTGACCCAAGCACAAAGGGTGTGTTTCTTCATTTCCACGGGGCAAGAGGCTCCGTCAGCTGAACTCCTTTTCTATCCCACCTGCCTTTTCTGCTAAAATAGTTCCTGCTGGTGCTGTTTCAACACCAGCTCTCGGTGTTGTTAACCTTGTCATCAGGTTTGACTGCCTCTGGACTGACCTTGTCGCCTGTGTAGGCAGAAGCCAGAAGTTTTGAAGAGCAGACATTTTCTCTATGTACCTATCTTGCTCCCAGAGCAGAGGCTGGTGATAACTCCTGCAGTATGCACAGGTGTCCCAACCCTGCATTCCTATTTTTATGGTTCTGTGTTTAGTATTGTGCTTGGATTTTGCAAAGCTGCTTGCTATTAGACTCATAGGGAAGGGGGCATAACTGTCTAAGTATTATGAGCAAATTGTTTTTGTCAACCATTGTTTAAAATTCTTGGTATTTGTAACCCATTTTATCTGCATATGTGATTAGCAGCATAAGTCACAGGTTTTTGCCAGCTAAAGAGCAACATGAAATTTCCCTAGGCTTTCCTTGTGACCCCTTTGTCTCCATCCCTCCCCCACCCTCATTTTTCCTTGCATTTAGAAGTGCTGGCAAAGAATCCAGCATAAACTCAGCCTTTCTCTCCTTCGTGTGTGCTTCTCCTTCAAATGGGATGTCTGTTGTGGTCATGGTTAGGACTTGGAAGCTGCCTAATCTTAGCAACAGGCTACAGCTTTCTGGTCTGCTTCTCCTGCTTCTCCTGTTACCTCAGCATCTGCAGCCCTGGCAGTGTTAAGGTCTGTTCAGGCATGTCAGTCCACCAAAGCCTGAGGTTAAACAAATGTGGCCAGCTTTTAGTTTAATCTAAAGGCAAATAAAAAACAGAGTTGTTAGTTGGCTTTTTAAAAAAATAATTTTAAAGGAAAAGACCCCAAATTTCATGTTATACTATGATCGGTTTGGCCCTGACTTTACTTTGGAATGGTTGATAGAAATGGGTGCTTCTGTTAGGGGAACTACAGTGGACAGCAGAGCAACAGTTTTAGTGAGCTTCACTTGTTCCCAGGGAATAAAAATTTCCTGTCCCTATTAGAAGCATGTCTTGACAACAGAAGATTATTTCTTCAGGAATCCTGAGCTGCCTTAGCCTTGCAGGATGAGGTTGCACAATGTGTTGGCTTCAGCGATACACCTAGGTGAAAACACTTTGAGCCCTCCTCTCTTCCCGCTCCCATGCTGGGCTTTGCTGCTGCCTCAGCCAAGTTGATAGTCTGCATGGTGGTGGTGGTGAGTGAACCACACAGAAACGCTGAATTAAATTGTTCCCCTCCCCCAGGTCTGCGGAAGGAGGAGAAAGTCCAAGGAGCTGCGATCTAGAAGGGGAACCAACCCACCATCATGGATGCAGGGGTGAGCATTTGCAAAGCTGGCCACTCTGCCAGCAGTGTGTGCCCCTTCTCCCCAGCACAGAGAGCAAAGGGTTCCTGGTCTCCCAGGAGGTCTGCCAAGGTCTGGGTAGACAGCAACGATCTCTGCTGTTTGTCCTTCATCCTTTTTGCTGTTGTTTGCATAGTATTATGGTGACATTTTATGGAAAGTCAGTAAGACCAGAATACACAAATGCTGGAGTGAAGTGCTGAAGGCCATATTCGTGGTGCCATCCTGCAGTGGCTGACCCCATGCTGTTAGCCCAGCCTTGTCTCCATTTACTTGGAACAAACCTGAATCCAGCGTGGAGCTAAGCAAAAAAGAATAAGGAGAGGCTTTTGTAGGCAGATGTATGAAAAATCTGGCTAAGAACAGTGAACTAGCTGCAGCAAAAATATGTTTGGCATATATATCTTTTCTGTTTACAAATATTATGCAAACATTCTCTCATTTTATTTTATTTTTTAACCAACTTTTCATCTTGCTCAGTGAATGATTAGAGGGAGCATAGCTGAGCGTGGAAAGTACTTTTACATGATTTGGATACGTTATTTACTTTACCTCTATTGGTTGCCTGCAGTATGCTATATTTTTTTTTAAATTTTTTGATACCTTCCTTGGGAATTCCCAAACCACAAGAAGCTTTTACATTAGCTCTGCAAATGCTCTGAATGCAAATAGTCATGCCAGTCTTTTAGCATATCTTCATTAACGGATATAAGTTTGTACAAGAACCTGCAGTGTTATCCATGTTTGTGAACCTTCTTGAAGATAGAACTAAATTGCTATGAATGTTTGCAGTAAGCTCATGAAAAGGAGCCTTGAGCATCATGAATTTGCAGGGTTTTCTTGAACAAATACCTGTAAATACTTCTCCCTTCCCCTGCTGTACTATTTTTCTCCAGTATGCATGTAGCTGGGAGAAGCACTACCTATATAATTTTTAAAATGACAGCTTTCGGTGGAAAGGATATACTTCTGTCAGCTGAATATAGAATAAATCCTTAGACTTTTGCTGCAGAGTAGGGGACCATTAAACTCAGCTGCTTGTGGAGAGATGAAGGGTAAAATGCAAGGTGTATTCTGCCTGTCCCACACTATTGCTTACTGGAAATAAAACCTTTCTGTACTGGTAAAACAGGAGTAGAATCTGGAGCATACAATTGTCCCAAAGCAGAGAGCAGTGTTGGTACAGGTCTGGCAGCAAGGCTGCCACCTGGCTTGGTTAATGATGGAGACCACCTGTGAGAGCCATTTGGCTGGATCGTAGAGGTGGTAGCACTGTTGTGGTAACTCCTCCATGCTCCTGAATGGACACAGTTTACCTGGGAAGGCTCCCATCCTTATCGGGCATTTTCTGGAATGAGACTGCTCCAAGTTCCTACATGCAGCTCTGTTTGTTCATAAAGCCCTCCTGTAAGGATGCCTATTACAGCACCCCTTTTGTCTCCATCAAGATAGGAAAATTCAGTGTAATTAGTGAAGCCTGTTTGCATATTAAATATGGTAGTCCCTTAAAATTTGTCTCATCACATATACGACACGCTCTGTCTCTGCTTGAATTGTTTGTTTGTTTTGACTAACTCATTTACCTGAAAAAAATTCTTTTTCTACTTTGGGGAGGGCTATATGTTTTGGTGGTTTTTTGGGTTTTTTTTTTCATGCTTTGGTATTTTAGAAATTCTTGGGTAGTCTTTGAAGGTGGTTTCATGTTGGAGCAAGCGTAATCCCTTTTTGCAAGAGGGGAGACAGGTTTTAGTTCTTTTTTCTTTTTCAGAGGTATAGAGTTTTCAGAATGTATATGCATATCTATCAGTCAGTTGCTTTTTAGCTTTTTTTTTCTTTGTCTTGCTGTTCAAGTCTCGGCAGAAAGGATGTTGTGTTGTCTGCTGTGTTTGTGGGTTTGCCCTGTGTTTGTAAAGAGAGTATATATTTACTGTTTTGGTGAAATTTATGCCTATGCATTATGATGTTATACAAATGGGCTTTATCTGTTCAGCCCATGTTGCTTGATTCCGAATGCATGATTTGTCCTGAGGAAATGATTTAATTCTGGCAATACCTCCTGGTTTTCGTTCTGACAGGCCATATCAGATAGCGTAGTCTTTGAACTTTGCATGTCTCTTCCTTTTTGTCTGTTACTTCTACTAACACAGGTACAAGTAATGCTGAATCTGTGGCGTGGCCTGGTATGTGTGCAACTCTTGTAATACACTCTAAAAGTTTTGGGGTTGCTATCAATAACTCTTACAACATGTTCTCTTGTGGTTTATGGTCATTTTCTACTCGAACGGTTTCACTTCCTTATCTACTCAAGGCAGATAAACAGATCTGCCGTTAAATTAATTGAAACAGGAATATAAAAATACATACTGCGGTTGTGAGGATGGGTCCTTGATGATGCTGTTGGTCTTCCCAGACCAGGCTCAGGAAATACATGCACAGCTGCCCCTCACACATGGTCCTATGCATGCAGGAACTAAAATAGCATTTCACAGCAAGACCATAGCCTTTACATATAAAACTGTCAAGTTGCCCAAGGCAGAGAAGACACCTCCTGTATTACCACAGAAAGGACCTATTTAAAATTTGTCTGCTGTGGGTTATATCTTTTGCTCTTCCACATCTTTGTAACTCCTATATAGGTTGCTATAGTAAGAAAGTATACTGCAAGACTTGTCAAAACAGAAAATTTTGAAATGCTAACATCAACATTTAGCAGTTCCAGCATTAAAGTGATTTCTCCAACAGACCACCTCTGAAGTATGCTAGGGTAGGTACTTTAGTGTTTGGAGAACTGCTAGGGTAGCCTTCTGTTGTCTGACCACTTGGACCACTGAATGTAGGATAATGTCTAGAAATTTATGGATTTTCAAATAAAAGACAGTTCATACAGAGGAATTAACAAACACTGGACAGCTTTGGCTTTTTGCCTATGTGATCATGCTTGAATATTGAACTTGGTGTCAGAAATAAGTGGCATCCTATGAGTACATGAAATCAGAAACCTAAGAATGTTTATAATACATGCAACCAAAGGACCCAAATGCTAGTGATACAAACCAAGAAAGCTGCGACATTGGTCTAAGGATATAAAAAAAGACAGAAAAGGGCAGATCCTGTTGAACCATTGATGAGCAATAGCTGGCATAAATTCCAGAAGCACCCGAAGCGGCAGCTTGAGAAAGCCCTTGTAAAATTCCAGATGAGCTCTAGAAACATCTTCAAACTGCAGTAAACACAGACAGCATCACATGCTTTCATCAGCCAGTGCTGAGAAGCATTTGCTTAATACCAGCTGTATACAATGGATGATTTGTGTGAACATCAAGTTTCAAAAGTCAAACCATATCTTAGCGATGAGGACAGAAATGATGTAATTTTGAACAGGACTGCTTGGAAAGCTAGAAATAAGCCTGTCAAATATGACAGTTATGCTCCAAGATAGTGAGATAGCTCCCATCAAACACAGAGTGTAAACAGAGAGAAGAAGAAGTATAAAAACAGAGTTTTGTGCAGGAATAAATGCATAGAAGAAAGCAGAAAAAGACGAACAAAGGAGAAGGAAGTTCTGGGGAGACAAAAATCCTGCTGTATTGAAAAATGCTCCAAGTACAGTGCCACCTGCATTGATTGTGGTAGACAATATCATTGTTGAAAAGTTTAGAGGTATGTGTAGACAGAAAAAAAAAAGAAATACAATAATGCCTGTACATGATAGTGCTCTAACTCTAGGATAATAATGTAAAATGGTTGTAAACCTCAATCTAATGCATGCAGTACAGGGCAGCTGCACGCGGACAGGAAACTGTATACCATGTGGAGGGTGTGTTATCAGTAAAAGCATTGCATTATTAAAGGGAAAAATGTGAAAATGTAATCAAGCACTGCAAATATTAAAATCTTCATAATGAATCACCCTCATTCCACTACGCCAATATAAAACACAGGGAAGGCACCAAGAGGACCTTTACAAGATGAAGGTGCAGTTAGTACTGACAGTGCCAAAGTCACTGCTAGTCACTAACATCAGTAAATTCATAACCCTTGTGACATGTGGACTGGGACAGACAAATGATTCATAGAATAGAGGCATGAGGAACTCTAGAAATCTAGTCTGAGCAGACATATATTGTGGTATCCCTACAGCAAAACTGCTGAAAGATTATCAAAATGTTTTTGAAGGTCTGAGATTTCTTCCAGGCAGCCTGCACCTGGAAGAAGATTAAAGAATTCAGCTGCTGTAGAGCTTGCCCCACAGAGTAATTGCCGTATGAGGAGGAAAAAACCTGAGCTATAGGAAAATTGAAGGGGAGAAAAAGTTAATGTTGCTGGTTGCAAAGTCTGCACAGGAAATCGGCATATGGTCACCATGGAATGCCAACCAAGTTGTGATTGTACGAAGCTGAGCACCTTGGAGTTCACTATAAAGTGTATGTAGTTGAGGAACCAGTGACAAAAATGGAAAGCAGCCATATTTGGCACAGAGTATTGAGGGTACTGCCAAGTGGATGCAGGAAACACCCACCTTACCACACTCTGGGCATCAGCAAGTAAATGGAGATGGCTGAGGATGGCATTGAAGATCAAAACTAAAATGAAGATTATCAGTGTTGCCAATAAGATATATTAACATATAGGGTCTGTAACTGATGATGCTTTCATGGACTGATATGAGGCAGAGGAGTGGAATCTCTGTCAAATCAAAACCTGAAACACATCACCTGTGGGAAACAGGGAAGTAACTCCATAGCAGAATGGAAGTAAAGCAAAACAGTGGTTGTCTGCAATATTGTCTTTAGGATGTAGTTTTTGGGTTGCAATGTCTTGACAGTGTAGTGCCAGTTCTAGGGTAGATACCCACAGTGAATTGTCATTTACCTTCTTGATCAGTTTAAGCTCATATCACTTCTCAAATTCTCCCTGAGAGTATTTATTTCCAGCTTCTCAGCAGCCACTTGGAAATCTGGTAGTATACCATTATTTATGCTGTTTGCTTGGGAAATTATATCAAGCATGATGCCAGTAAGATACTTCTTGAGATGTTCTTTAAAAAGGGTAGCTAGTGGCTTTTATGTCACACCATTCAGATTACCAGAGCTAAGAGTCAATCACATTGAAAAGGGATTTTGGTAAAAAGCTTGGGGAGTTTTGTGTGAGAAAAGTGAATTTTGGGTACAGAAATGTAGAACAATTTGCATCCTGTGCCTTTTAAATCTTCCTATGTTTCAATTTAGACAGCTGTCTATACCTGCTATAGTGCTACATTAGTTTATGTGGAGACGGTCTATTGTAGCATAAACATGACGATCAGAAATGTAGGCACCTGAGGAAATTTTGAAATTAAGCTCTGTGAACTTTAATGACAGAAATTTCTCCTCTGAACTGGGCAACTCTGTACTTTCTATAAAGAGCCGCTGAAAGAGTCTTTAGTGGGAAGTACCTGTTTCCTGCCTCAGCCTGGCACTTCCCTTGTGGGTGGGAATGTGCTTGAGAAACAGCCCTGTGTGCCTGTCACAGACCTCGGTTGCAGTGGTCAGTATGGTCTTGCAGATGCCACTGTCAAAACGGCTCTAAAGACCTGCAGGCTCCTATCCTGGTGAGACTAACTGCAGGTCTGGTTATCTGCCCAGCTGTAAAAAAGGAGTGAAGATATTTGAACAAAAAATGAGCATCAACCACAAAAAATGTCACTAAAACTTCTGATAGTAACCCCATAAGTCTTTCAGTGCAGTGTTTCAAATAAAATGTACAGTGCTATAAAAGAGACTGATGAGTGTATTATTAACAGCCTTATGTAAAATGAATATGTAATAAGAAATTGTGCAACTGAGTGTGATCATGAGATCCTTGGCTTGATAGAATAAGCCAAGCCAGATACGGGCCAGTGTGGGGGCAGTGGCTGGAAGGAACTGTGAACAAGCTGCTCAGTACAGACAGACGTGTAAGAAGGGGAGGAGTTGTACTTATCTCCTAGAGTTATCGAGATGAGCAAAAGGTGCAAGATAACATCATCTGAAGGCAGCTGGATCAGTTTGAGAGCAGAAAATATTTAAGAAAGATATAGTGAAGCAATGGATTAAAATGCTAGCGATATCATATTCTTGTCATAATAACCCCGGTTAGCCAATACCTGATGAGCAGTTGTAAAACATGACGCAATGAAGCCCAGGGAAAAAAGATAAAGAAATACATAGCATTTCTGAAAGGCCTTGGAGACCTTTTCACCTGAAGCCATACAAATTGCCTCATTGTTGCAAATTACTGTTTGGATTTTGAGAAATCAGTTGAATTGTTAGATGTTGTTATTGCGACCATCATGGGCAGAGCAACGATGCTTCTAGTAATGTCATGTCCCAGGCTCTGCAGTTTCCATTGGTGGATTCCACTGTGCTGCTGTTGAGTTTGGACAATTTACTTGGCAAAGAGAAATCAGTCATAATGCATTATTGTCATTCTACAGCTGTTCAAGTGGTGGGACTAAATCAGCGCTAATTGCTAAGGTTCTCTTAGACAAAGCTGCAACAAGGAAAGAAAATAGATGGAAAGCTATTCTTCCCCAAAGAAAGCACTCAGAGAAAAAAAATAAGAACATCCTGCTAAAACATTTGGTGTCAAGTTATGCTCGAACTTTGCCTATTGCTCCAGCCTGCCTGCAGCCTGCAACAACTGTCTTAGTAATAATTGTATCTTGGTGCTCTGTAGAGTCTGTTTAGACTTATCTTTCCAGGCTCTGTATGGGTGGTTCCCTATGAAAATCATTGTTTACTTAGCCTTTGACTCCTAAAGGCCCAAGTTGGTTTTTTCATCTCTTGAGATACAGTACCTACTGGCTTTCAGATGATCAAGTAAGGGAGAAATGGTTCCATATAGTTTTGCTAATTTCCCTTACAAGCCAAGGGATAAAAGAAACTTGAGAAGTGTAATGCAGACCCACTGGTGACAGAGGGACAGGCTTTTCAGAGCAGATTTCCAAAAGTTCTGGGCATCACAGAGGCATGTGTTTAGTGAGCAACCAAAAACCATGGAATTTTTTCCCCCTCCGTCCTTCAAACTGGAATATGTAGGATTTCTGTTTATGCACATTAGTAGTACTTTTGAGTTCCAGAGACAGCCTGCATATATAACCATTCCCATGAATAAATACTCTGTGTTGAGGTTTCATTTTGTGCTGCTTTCCTCTACTGCAGAAGGGAAGTTTTCATCTGCTTGCTCATCAAGAGCACACACTTGCCAGTACTTGCAAGTCTCTTTCCAGGCTGAAATAAGCAGACCATGAGGCTGAGCTGGCCCAAGTCATTTGTCACTTTCCTTATGAAGCTATTTTGGCCTTTTTAAAAATTCTTTTTCCCCTCCCCCTATTGTGAGTAGAGAGCTGCTTATCTGGTGTTTGCAATTTATTAAAGACCACGTGCTGAAGAGTTGCTGTAAAATTATGTGAGCGTGGAAGGCAGGCACGCTCAACACAGTGACAAGTGATGAGGTGCAGATGAGCTATAGTAGTAGCTTGGGTTTAGGACGGAGAGGCAGCAAGTCATGACAACTTGCATTCCTTCCCTCTGAGGCACTGAGTAAGTTACTTCCTTGCCTCAGTTTCTCTATCTGTAAAAACATAAGAACAGTGTGATGCTGATAGTTTGTGTCCCCCAAAGGGGTTTGAGTGGATGAATTAGTTAATATCTTTAAAATGCTTTGGAGATAAAAAGTATAGTGTAGATATCGTCTAGGACCAAACATTCATACTAATACGAATATTACTCTGGAAGTTTAGCACAACATGCAATATAAAAAAGTGCATTTATAGTGGTGCAGTTAGTTAATATCCATGGCTTTGTTCTCAGCTCATAAATTTGCTGTGAACGCGAAGATGGGAAAGAGAATAAGGGATTACTGTAGAACAGGGCAGAATGCATGTTGTGGACTAATATAACAAGTAATTTTGCCACTGTAAAACTGCCTTCAGACAGCTGCAAGGATTTTCATGTACTGGAGCTGGAACAGGAGAAAAGGAACAGATCTCGGTAGATTTGCTGCTATAATAATAATCCGTTTTCCCTTCCAGGCAAAGCCACCGGGCTAGACCTTGCTTGTTGTGGTGTTTAGTCACCTTTGCACTTTATCTTACCTGCAAATCTCAGGCTGGGAATCAAATTGCAGCCCTCCTCAGCAGGTTAAGTCACTGTGATCCACGTTCTATTGTTAAGGAGTCATTGCTAAACCAAATGCAGGAGGAAAATTACCTGTCCTGGGGTGAAAATCAGAGAGGCTAGGCTGCCCTTCCGTCTTGGGGAACCTGAAGGTGATGAGGCAGGAGAATTCTGATTTTTTTTTTTTTGTTTGTTTGTTTGGGGTTTTTTTCAGCTTTGGAAACAAAACCGGATTGCTTTTTTTTTTTTTTTAATTTTTTTTTTCTTTAACAGCGATATTTATTTGCCTGTCTTATGTATAATCTGAAAACATTAAAAATTCTGTGCTCTCCCTTGAGTTAATATTTAATTCTTTCTTAAACATTAACCTTAGCTAGAGTTGCTTTTGTAAAAGAGGACTGCTGTGCTAATAACACTAATCATTTCCTTTGAAAAACATGGGAATAATGTGGGACACTGTACATGTCTGAAAAGTAAACTGTCTTTTAATGACACATGTCACTGTTTCGCAACACAAATATTTTTTTTGCTGTTTTTTCTGATGTTTACAAACTGTTCCTGCCCAAACTGCAATCCATGAATATTCTGTGGTGCACCCACCTCTTGTGCCTACACCTTTGTTGTGAAGCAGAGCAGTAAGGCAGAGATCAATGCCCTCTTACTCTCACCAGTTCATGTGGTATTAAGTCAAGTGCAAGTCAAATATAAACATATATGTAGCTATAACTACCAGATGAATGGCACTTTGCACAAACATTTCTCAACCACAGACATCAGGAAGCAATTTACTTAATTTTTTTTTTTTTTAAAGTTATTAAGCACAAAAGACTGCACGGTCAAATGAATATTAGCCATTTCTGCAGAGGTGCATGCTTGGGTATCCTTGAGGAGGGAGCCCAGCAGGTCTAATCCCCACCATGGGTAATGGGCATTCAGGGCCTGGGGCTGTGGGCAGCAGAGGCTAGAAGAGGAGGAAGACCTGTTTCCAGACACTCATTACAGGCCCAGCTCTGCAGGAGGAAGCAAGGTGCGAGAGGAGGCTTGGGCTGAACTGTGCCTAGTGCCTCCATCAGGGCCTGGAAAGCCCAGTTGAGTGGTGCAAGGCAGCCAGCAGTGCAGACCCAAATGTGAGGCATTGCCCTGCAGCTGGAAAACACTTTTCCGCTTGCCTCCCACCCAGAGTTTAGCTAGGAGATAATGTCAATTTTTTTCCTTTTTCTCTCCTTATAGAGAAGTGAGAGTCCTCTATAGGCAGCATGTTAGGTAATGAATGGACATTAAAAGAATAAGAATATTTTTCGCTTCAAAAACCAGTCTGCATATCGACACCTGAACTCTTGGACTATTTCAGGGATCAATTCTGAAACCAATACACTGAGAGTGAAACCCAGGCAGGGAAGATATTGTATGCTGGCTGTGTTGGGGAGGTGAATGGAGTGAGGAGAGTGAGGCTTGGTGCGTGCCCTTTGAAAGTCAAAGTCATCCAGGGAGCTTCAGGACAAAGTGGGATAGTGGCAGGTTTAATGACATCTTGGGCTTATGTTGTTACGAACACGAGTGAAGAGGTTTGAAGCAGCATCCTCAGGACCCAGACCTGGTAATGGTGGCTGTGTTTGGCTGCTGCTGCCAGGTAGAGGTTTGAAATCACCTCTGCTAACATAACTGCCTGCGTGATGCTTGGCTCCAGTGCTTTGGGCCATGAGGGCAGAGCTATGAGAGGTAGCAGAACCTGTGCTTGGTGCTGTTGTCACCCTGATTTGCAGGGCATAATCTTCTGGGCATGCCGCTGCTACCAATGCACCTGGCTAAGCAAGCGTGGCAGCAACATGGGACCAGAGAAGGCACCGAGGATGGAAGGAGGCGCTGCCAGGGTGCGCAGGGAGAAAGGTGTGTGGTGGTTTGACAAAATTTATGATGCAATTGCTTTGTGGGTATCTTTTGTCAAGGAAGGGGTGTATGCTGCAATCACATGTCCTTACTGGATGCTGATGAGTGATGCTGACAGTACACCAGGGCCTACCATGGCAAGCTATTAAACCCATGTATTCTGGGTTATTTCTTCCCTAGGGGATGATACAGAGCCTCATCGGTGCTGCATTCCCAGAGGCCTTTTGGCTGCCAATGAATGTTCCTCCCTGCACCATCAACATGGAGAGTGTTTTTCTGTGAGGAGGAGTGGGGCCACTATCTGGGCTGGTTAGTAGCTGAGAGAAGAGGACCTTGCCTTCTGGAGGATCCACTGAGTGGGTGGAGGTGAGGTAGGAAGGGGCATTCTGGGTGGTGGATAACAGAAATAAGAGGAGCTCTTCCTGGACACCCATGGCTGGTATAGCTCTGCTCTTCTTGCTGACACTATTCTGAGTACAGTTAGTGCAGGCTTTCAGTCCCCCACTGATGCAATTAACTTCTCCTAGATACCTTTTCTGCAGGGCAGGAATTGTCCTAATTGTTCTGCGGTTCTGGCAAAATCAGTTTTTGTTGCTATTCCCCCTACATTTGCATAGTAAGCCATGCTGACCAGTCAGTAGCTCTGCAGAAAGGATCCTAGAAATGCTGCCCCTCCAGTTCTGCCAGCCTGGGTGACTGCCCAGTTTATCTCCTTGGATGTGCTGGCCCCACTGAACTTCCCCGTGCTCCTCTTCATCCTTCAGCAGTCCTAGCAATGGAAGAGATCTTGGAGCAAAGGTCTTGTTCAGGAGCTTAGTGCATACTGTTTTGCAGGGTAAATGGGAACAGAAAGCTGGGCCATTATGTATTTCAAAAAAGGAGAAGCTTAGGCTTCTTCAGAAAAGCCCTGAAGGTCAGGCACTGCTTTGCTCTGTCCTCCTCCTTACACCTTGTGAAAGTTATACCAGTTCAACAAGCTCCTTTACTTCCTAGAAAACAAAAAACACACAGAACTGGAAAGGACCTCTTGGATTAATGAGTCTAAGCACTCCTGTCTCAGCAAGCATCTGTGTGATGCGTTTTTTAAATTCATGAGGTTTCTTCTAAAAGCCAGCCATGTTTGTGTTTGGTTTTTTTTGTTGTTGTTTTTTTTTTTTAGCCAGAACCTACAGGGAAGCCATCGGACTAGACTAGTGACTAGTACCTTTCTCTTAATTTGTAGGCTAAATAAACCCCAACAAAGTCAACATCCAGTTGACATCAAATGTTGGCATTCTCCTACAGGTTTTTTTTTTCTGTCTTACAGAGGTTACCCTGCTATCTTTCAGCCTCCAGGAGCTGTTTCACTGCATACCCAGACAAACTTGGTGCATGGGTGACCCTTGCTCCCTGTGCCTGTTGCCTGGTTGGGCTGACTCCCTGCCCGAACTAATTAGTGTGTTGCTGCCTCTGCTATCACTGCCTCCACCAGCCCTCTGCCCCAGCAAGCTTCTCCTTGACTCAAACCAACCTGGTGTGAAGAGTAACAATAGGTAGGAAGCCCTGGAATTGTTTTTAGGAGATTAACATAAGAAAGCTTCACAAAAAGGAGCAGTATTTACAGGAGATGGAGGAAGGTAGAAGGTGAGATGCTGCTTTAGCTATTAGACAGGGCTTCTGCAGGATGTGCAGAGCTACAATGAGAAAAAAATAGGAAATCAGGGTGGAAATAAGAGCCAATGGACCTAAAAGTCAGCCTTGGGGAAGAGAGGACACGCTATTGTTTATCAGGAAAGGACAAGAAGCACCACAAGCAGAAGGGAGGCACAGTCAAACCAGTAAGCAAGGAGAAGGATTTTGACGGTTAAACCGATGTGTTCTTGCATTGACAGATACATTGCTTTCATACAGCGAGCTGTGTTTTTGTTAGGCGACAGGTATGGGATGACTGTGCTCCATGCAATGCTGAAGTATAAACTTCTCTCTTTCTTTGTATAAAAGCTCCAAGGAAATCCCAAACACAAGACTCTGCATTTCAGATTTCTCTGTTTAGTCTGT
Source organism: Coracias cyanogaster (assembly GCA_033124195.1). Classification (NCBI taxonomy): domain Eukaryota; kingdom Metazoa; phylum Chordata; class Aves; order Coraciiformes; family Coraciidae; genus Coracias; species Coracias cyanogaster. The sequence continues at coordinate 41,398 of JAVSBS010018965.1, read as the reverse complement.
GCACTATAATTTAATCTAATATGACAAAATATTTGTAAGCACACATTTATTTTGTCATATGTGTGTTTTACTTCTGATCCGAAGCAGAATTACCATCTCGCTTGTGATGCTTTTTCTTTAGAAGAAAGAAAAAAGGCCTCTTCTCCAGAGCTGGCCTGATCTTTTGCTAATCTACCATGATCAAGTTTTATGACCCAGGGTCACACTAATCCCCAGTGGTCATGTAGTTACTATAGTTTCACTGACAGAACAAGGTTTGCGCACTGCAAAGTGATGCAGTGTCTGTTTCTGGCCGAGGTAACTCTGGACGTCTGTGTGGGCCCCACTCCGACCTCTCGGCCTCCTTTGTAAACAGATTTGGTGACTCTTTGAACAAGGAACGCCCCTTTTCTGCTCATTCAGCTCTTTCTTCTTTGCTTGCACACTTCTCGGGGGGGTTAGTGCAGTTCTGGACTTAATGTGACTTCGGAGTTTGAAGTTGCGTGTTGAAGAGGGAAAAAAAGTTTGCTCAGATTTTGTCTCCTGCTTCATAAAAAATTGTGTTGCTATTGACTTGCAGATAAGTAATCTTCCTAGGACAAAGGTTACAGTAAAACTGCAAAACCATGTAACTCGCAAACTTTATGGATTCAGTGGGTGGACTGTGGGCACAGATACCAATAGTTCAGTACAGTCTTAAAAACTCAACTTCTGGTTTTCTTTCTTTCCAGGTTAACTTTCATGTACTTCAGCTTCACCATGTGTCAGTCAGGAATAATGACAATTTTAACTTTATAAATCACTGGTGATTCTTAGAAGACAGGATAATACCATATTAATTAGTTTGGGGCAAGGTGAGATGAAGCCTCAGAGATGCCTTATCTGCTGGGCTTATCTTCTAACTAACACATATGCTATGAGTCTGTTTATTTTATGCTTGTGAAAAGGAAAACTCCATCAAAAAGCGTGATATTGCTTACATAAATGTTGCCATGGCTTTGCTGGTCACAGACTGTTATTAGAAATCCATACAAGTCTTAGAGTTCAGTTTAAGTTGTGTCGATTTCTTGCTTTGTTGCTTTAAATTACATTTAGATTTAATTCAGATTGCACTGAGAAAATAAGCATTCACAGCTGGTGTGCAATTTCCTTGTGTTCCTATTACCCACAGGAGGAAGAGCTGAAGGGCTTGGTGTGGAGCAAGGCAGGAGTGATAGGATGCGTGACTACTTAACATGAAGGCCCTGCTCAGTGCTGGGCAGGATTTCGGCAGGGGCACGTTCCCACCCTCCACCTCTGCCCTGGGACCTGAGAGGGGGAGGCCTGGAAACGCTGCCTCCGGTTTTGTCTGTCCTACAACTGGAGGATGTTAGTCTCCAGAAATGTGAGCCCATGTCAAGCAGCTTTCAGCAGCTCTAAATTTGGCGTTAATTTACTTGAAATGCTTTTTGCCTTACAGAGTCTCTGCCCTTTGTCAGTGGGATGGGGCCGGCCTTCTTTTGAGTTTGAAATGTGGAAACCTTTCTGCTCACTTGCCAGACAGGCTCTACATTGGACGTAGCAAATGCAGTTTGATATCTCCAGCAGACTGTCTCCTCTCTGTTGTGTATCTTATCCTGTAAACTCTTCTCAACCTGGAGGCAAAAGCTGAAATGTCACAAAGCAGGCAGCTGCTTCTTCCTAAAACACCTGTGAGTCAGTTCCCAGTGGGCATGAAGATGAAGATAACCTGGAAGGCTTGCAGGGGCAGGCTCCATTCATCATCTCACAGTTCCTGGCTAATCTGTTTTAACCCTCCCAGACACTTTTTTCATCAGGCTTACAAAATATTTCAAACTTCTTGTCAATCAGGAGGACCATGTTGACCACTGGATATAGGATGAAGCTGGGTCCAGGAGCATCTGACCTGAATCTTTAAACTGGCATGCATTTAAGGTCTTTGTGAGCTTTGATTTCAGTATATAATGACAGCTACTCTTATCTCCATTGTTACGAAAGCAGCTACTGACACTGCACATTGGACACCTGACAGTCCACAAACTGGTATTGTTGTATGTTGTCACCTCAGTGATGCAGAGTTACCTTTCAGTAATCAGACAAAACTAACTGTGATACAGAGGTAATTGCTGAATTATTTTTAATAGCTTGGGAAAAGCTCCATAACTGTCCTAGATGCAATAGAATTATGTTGCTTGTCTAAAAGAAGAAAAGAACTTATACAAAGAGATTCTACATGCTTTCCCCGTCCATGTTTTGGTTTTGTTTGTTTGGTGGTGTTTTGTTTTGTGTTTTTTTTTTTTTTTTTAACTACAGCATCTTCTGTACTCCAGGTAAATGAAGGTGATACACTGGTTGACGGAGAAGAAACTATTGCAATCTGTAGTGTTATATGTTCAACATGAGCTCATGTGTAGCTTAAGTGGCAAAAGCCTATTCGCTAAGGATTAATATAATAATCCCAGCTCTTTTGTTTTAGTGTCTTGTAGCTGAGCTGTCTCTGGAGAGAGTGAAAAGAATTTAGGCAAAAGAATGAAAAGGACTGGACTGCTTAGCCATGAAGCGGGACCAGGCTGATATAGGATGCCACTGCCTATTGCATCTCCAGGCTGCAGCATTAGGCAGAGGGTGAGGTAAGATACAGTTTGCTTCATTTCATGGGGCTTTAAGGGTTCTGGTTTATAGCTGTATTCTACCCACAGAAAATTATCTCGTGTTGATCATGTTTCTCATATTTCTTTTTCCAATGTCCTTGTATTATCAAGCTTGCCCGTATAATTAAATAACAGGAAAAAACCCACCAATATTTTTTTCTGATTTTTTTTTCATATACTTGATGTTGTCGGGGTGCACTCATGCTCATATTTTCTAATTATTTGTCACAACCACAAAGCCTAGAGATGTATTTGTTTAGAAACAATCCATCCACTCTCACACTCTCACCCTCCAAATGAAAACTAAGTAGCTCACTTCAGTATCTGGATGACTGGTTTTAAGAAACCCCTGGAATAACATAAGAACGACTAAAAATGGGTAACGAAAATGAGATTTGTACTCAAGTTCATGACAAAACACTTGTTTGGTGTGAAGGCCCTGGCAAGCAATAATACCAATGGCTTGTAGAGCCTGCAAGATGGTTTAAAAATGTTCTTACTTGAAGTCAGGTAGAAGCAGGAATATTTTATAAGATTTTTTTGTGTGTTTTTTGTTTTGTGTTGGTTTTTTTTTTTTTAAATCTTGCATTACATTATTACTCTCTCTGAATAGCTACTGTGCACAAAATTGAACTAAAAGCCTTGTGGGGTGTTTGGATGTTTTCACTTAACTCTTTGATAAACAATTCTTTTGTACTTAGTTTCTCATAATTTGGTGTCCTTTCCTAATGCACTCAGGAGAATATGTACCAACAGAGCAAGTGCATTATAAGCCTATTAGTTATTTATTTCCAAACAGGCCTAATTCTTTATTCATTTTTATTTCTTAAGTATGAATTACTGTGCTAAACACAGTAATTGTGAATAAAAGAAAATAATCTCAAGAACAAGTGAAATGACAAAATGTGGAAAATATTCCTCTCTACTCTTCTGCTTTAGTCATAAACCCCAAGATACAAACTATTACGAAAACTTCAATGTATGTTTGGGGGATATGTGTAGTAAATCAGTTATTCAAATGAATATGTTAAATGACCGTGGATTTGAGCTTTGCATTCCCTAAGGTTTATTTTGTGTTTAAAAGCTCAATTTAATTTCCTTCAACACCAGTGTCTTTGGTATGTATGGTAATGTGGCCTCAATTATTTTAGAAAATAAGCCATGATTTCAGCTCCTAACACATATGAGCATGCCATTCCATAACTAAATGTACTCATTTGCCACAGACAGAGTTGCGTTAAAGATTAACATCATCAATAATTTGTGCTAAAGTAAATTGCAAAGGTTTACTATTTATTTCTATCTGCTTATTTAGTTGCGTTATTATTTAAGAAGGGAGCATAATAACATTATGCCAAAGCTAAGCCATACCTGTCCACACAGGAAAAAAAAAGGGCATATTCTTTTCTTAAAGATTGAAGATTTATCAACAAAATAGTAAGTATTGCTGCCCACTACTAAAAGATTTAATTTTTCTATCCATTAATTGAAAGACTTGGTAGATGTATATATACTTAAAAGAGGTTTTAAAACCCAGAAATGGTCATTGCAGCTAATGTAGCCTCTATGTGTACACAGAAACTTGGGCTGCTTTTGTAGCTTTTTGTAGGTTGCCATTTCGTAGATCAGCACAACTTATGGCAGAGTAGTTGCCCCAGTTGACAAAACGGAGGTCCTGCTCTAGTTGGCAATGATGAGTTTTTCCCTGGAAAACTCTCTTATTTTTCAGTAGTGGGGACTGCTAAAAGGAAGAGAGAGAGATTCATGTCTCATATATTCTTTCAGATTGAACATAGGCTTGCAGAAAATGGTGAATTTCACAATATTCATAAATATTCCCTTTTCCTCCCTTTTTCCCCTCTAAATTAGAGAGGGTCTTGGGGAAGGGCAATGGGAGCCATGAAACACAGGAGGAAGCAACTGAACAATACCTGAATACAAGTAAATCTCTGACACTGCGTGTGTTTTCTTTTCCTTTTTTAAAGAAGTATCAAATCACACATCAACAAGATATCCATCAAAATGAATTATAACAAATAAAAGAACAGTGTGATAAATGTAATCACAATTTGCAAAGCACCTACTGTGTGGGAGGGTGGAGGAAGGGTATAAAATTTCACTGGAGATGAAGCTTGCAATTTCTTTTGCAAGAATTAATGTAGAAGAGTCTTAGACAGTTACGAAACGTAATTGATTAACAATTGATGTTAATGAAATATAAATAATCACTTATTGCTTTTAATCTATATTACCTATGAGAGTTTTCTATAAGCATATCAACTGATCTACAAGATACAGGGATCTTTTGCTAACTGGTTACTCAAAGCTAATTATAATCTTTTGCTAATTAGTTACTCAAAGCCACTACTTGTGACTGCAGACAACATGTCTTACACGGTCCCCCACAACATCCTTATCTCTAAGTTGGAGAATTATGGGTTCAGTGGGTGGACTGTTCAGTGGATAAAGAACTGGCTGGATGGTCGCATCCAGAGAGTGATTGTCAATGGCTCGATGTCCAGATGGAGGAAGGTGATGAGTGGTGTCCCTCAGGGGTCTGTGCTAGGACTAGTGTTAATATATTCATAAATGATATTGACAGTGGCATTGACTGCACCCTCAGCAAGTTTGCGGATGACACCAAGCTGGAGGCTGAAGTTGATATGCCAGAGGGTTGGGATGCCATCCAGAGGAACCTGGATAGGCTGGAGAGGTGGGCCCAGATGAACCTTACGAGGTTCAACAAGGCCAAGTGCAGGGTCCTGCACCTGGGCCGGGGCAACCAGCATTATCAGTATAGGCTGGGAGAGG
>JAVSBS010018965.1:17764-35857 GCA_033124195.1 Coracias cyanogaster | reverse complement strand
GGACCCTTCCAGCCTAAAACATTATATGATTCTATGTGGACCACTTCTAGAGTGCTGTTCAGTAAACCATCACTACTGTTAGCCTCTGGGCAAGGAATTCCCTGACATTATCAGTGTTGTTGTTTTTTTTTTTTTTTTTTTTTTATTTTAAGATGTGAGTGATGATCTGCTCTTAAAAATGTCCTGAAAATTCACTTTTTTTTCTCCTGAAAGCATACTGTCTGGGAGCAGCACAGAAAATACTCAGCCACAGTCCCATCACATTAGATCAAGACCTAGTAGCATAATAGTAACCTTTTCTGCAAAGGAATAGCAAATATTTGCAGGGCAGCAGCTTACTGCTGCTTTCTGTCAGTAACCTCTTGCTAATGCACAGATAGCATGGCAGTGTGTACCAGAGAGGATGCTCAAACTTGAGGCAATTTAGAGAACAGTTAAAGGCTCTTAACCATCTCACCCTTTGCTTGGCTGCCCCTATGGCTTCAAAATGTTCTTCAGCAATTGCAATCAGATGAGGATAGCCCTGTGAGGGGGCTTAATACGCTACACATGGCTGTGTCAGCATGCGTTTTTGGCAGCCACATATAGAGGTAGTAGGTCTGGAGTGTGGCACAATCAAAGTAATACATTTAAAAGAGAGTGCTAGACCTTCACTGTAAACTTGATGGGCAAAAGTGTACTCTGTTGACCTCAGCATATCACCTACTAATTACAGGAATCGTCTACTTCTGGAGAACTGTGTTCCCAGCAGAGAAGGCTGATGTCTTGCAGTAAATTGTCCATACCCAGATTATGAAGGTGCTCTTCCCATTTCATTCCCAACTTTCCCCACTCTGTGCAGCTTCCTGCTAATGTCCTCTAATGACATCAGTCATGGTAGGTCTTCTTGTAAATAATTCTGTTTTTGTGTTTCAACCCACTGTTTCTTGTTGAAGTATGCAAAAGCTGAAGGAAAGAATATACAAGAATTATGCAAGACTGTGAGGACAGAGGGGAACTTCCCTCTGAAACTCTGTACTTTATGAGAATCTCTGAGGCACAGCAGGTATATTGCAACCCAGATTAGGTCATAAGATTTTCTCAGCTGTTCTTCTATAGTTAGACTGAAATTACCACATAAGAAGTCCAGGATTTGGTACCCTTTCAGCTACAGATGGTCCCTAAATGCATGCTTCTGCCTGTCATTCTGCCATGACTCTTGCAGAAATATAGTCAACATGCAGATACACCTGGGACATGTGCTATACTTGGCATCACCATACTAACTAGGCTCTGCATCTGCAGCCTGTCCTGCAGTATAGTTCAAGTCTGTGATGCTTTCTGGTGAGCCCCTTGGCTCATTCCTCTTGTTTGTGTTTGCTGTAAAACTATCTAAGGAACTTCTGTGAGATGAGGTTCATGGTGTGGGTTTTGCTCTCCTCCACTCCCACTGCTGGGTGCACCAGAAGTTCTGATCAAATTCCAAGTTTGCTGCAGCACAGAGACATTATCAAGGGAAAGCATGCTGTATGCAAAGCATGTTGAAGTGCCCTCTTATGAAATGAGGTTTGACTTTCTGTGATATCAAAAAGAACATGAAACCAGAATTTAATATATCCTGGGAAATCATATTTCACAATCTAGTGCCTGGAGCCCTTTTGTTTTTAATATGAGGATCAGAATTCTGATCTCTCTCATGGTCTGCCTAAACATTTTATGTTAAATGACAGTACGTGAATAAGTATAAAATAGTGGGTGGTTAACTACTGTTCAGCAGGCTAACACTTTGTCTAAATGGGAAAGCTCTTGGTCTAAGATAAGGGGCAAATTTAAAACAGTAAAATTAAATCAGTGTAGCCACACCTTGCAGACATTGCTGTTTTGGTATTAAACCAGATGGAGTTATTTTAGCTTGCTATTCATGAACACTTTTAAATAGTGAGTCTTATCCTGACTTATCCTGGAACAAAGGTCTATCCACGTGAGGGAGTTGTACTAATGCATCTCTAGCTGCTCAGCCATCTTGGTAAGATTGTTTAAAGCCTTTGAGGCAAGGAGAGCTACTGGAACTGTTGCCAAGTGACTTAGTGAAAAGAAAAAAGCCGACATGTGCTAAATGCGCAGTGACTCCGATAACATGTGATAGCGTGGAACAATGGAGTGGGCAAGCTTGATAAGAATATCCAGTAGCTTTGCACTGAGGGGAAGGAGCTACGATAGCTGCACAGAAAGTGGTTTGTCATAGCCTGATGGAATGGCGACTTTTGTGAAATGAAAGGAGGCGAGTAGACACCTTCTGTCTGAGCCAGCGATGGGCTGCTGAAGTCAGGGTGGAATTATCATGCTGGGACACTGCATGCAGTCTCCTCCTCCTCCCACAAGAGTAATGGTAATGATGGTAGTAAGATAATGTCAGAAAAGAGTGATGTTAGTATAAATGTTAATATGGCCATTTCTAAGGGCTTTTTGAAATACTAGTACAGAGTTTATACTATAGTTGCCCTCAGGAGTGTAGCATCTCCTGTGGTAATACAGCATGACTCTACATCACCTTTTCTCCATTGTCAGATGATAGTGTATGGGATTGCTAATAATTTCACACGCTTTGCCTAGATATGAGCCATGCAACGCTGCTAGACCTAGCAGTTAGCTAGAGTTAAGTCTTTTGAGTGGTTTCTGTAAGGAGCAAAAATGATGGATGGATCATGAAGTTCAGTATGTCTTTGATTCAGGCTGGTTACAAACAATACCTATAAACCCCTGAATATGTTGTGTATCAATCAGCAGGAGAAACTTTCTTGGCTGACTTTTCTTCTTTCTAGCTAAGCTTGTTCTCCAGAGGTCTCTGTTATTTTTTTTCCCAAAGTGTTCCTACAAATCCTTCTCTGCTGTCTATTGTTTACTGTGCTTTGCTGGTCTTCTCTCTCATACATGTGAGGCTCCAGCAAACAGCATGCAACCTCCAGCTTTGCTCTTTTATTCCACCAGCTAACTCACACACGTTTGCATTTAAATCGCATGGAAAACTCCGCAGGCTGCCCAGCTTGATTCCTCTTTGTGACTTTTTCACAGACTGTTTTGCTGGTGGTTCCTATCACCTGAGATTCTTATTTCATTAAACAGTTTAACTGCTTGCTCTGTCTATAGCGGCAATGAAATCATCAGCTTCAAGTGGGAATACTAACTATGTGCTAGCATAGTGTGACAGTTCAAGGTGAAAAGAGGTGAAAAATCCAGACCATGAAACCACTTGAAGGCCTTTCCTAGACTAGGCAGAGAAATGTAACGTCCTTGATTAGATTTAGGTCAGTCATGTGTGAGTTGATTTTTACAGAGTCTACATTGCAACAGTAGACGACCATTTTAAAATTTACCAGAGCAGACGAGTACTGCTCTTGGGTATGAAAACTGAAGGGGCATTTAGGAAACTTTCAAATTCTCTGCACTGCATTGTAGAATGGAATAAAAAGGTCCAATGCGGCTCCCAGTCTGCTCCTGGGAGAAATTTTGCTAGCTCAGTTGGACTCTACTTGGAAAGAGAAACATTGATCTGCTGTTGCGTATGTATAAATGAGTCATAGAAAGATTGTGGTATTAGAGTGCTGCAAGGATGAATGCCCATGCCATGGTACTACGTCTCAGCTGACTCTGCAACTTACATGAGCAGATTTAAAAAAAAAAAAGGATTTGCATTATAAAAAGCATACTAAAACATTTTCCATATATTTTTTTCTTTTCAAGCTGCCTCAAGAAGGTCTAAATTATATGAAGCTGGCAGGTTCAAGTGTGACTCAACTCATTGTTTTCATTCTCTCCTTTCGGCAGACTTCAGTAATTCCAGATGTTATTTCTCTAACCACATGGAAAAATTCTTATTAAAAAAGGGGGGTGGGTGGTGGAGGAGAGAGAGATAAACTGTTTTCCTGCATTTAGTACATTTTTAAAGCAGTGATGGTATTGCGTAGACAGTGCTCATGTGCAGCAGGCGCTAAGGCTAGCTGGAGGCATGCCCAGGAGGAGACAGCCCCAAGATAAAAGGCCCTGTGTTATAGGGTAGAAAGGAGAAGAAAGCCAAAAGCAGCTAGTTAGTGCAATAAAATAGCGTTCTGTCATTCTAGGACTCATTTGTTGAGAACCGTAAGGGCAGGACAAATGGGGAATTTACCCTGAACCCACTATATTGAGGAAGCTTGGAGAATTATAGTATCATGTCAAAGAGAGAATAAATGTGGGTTTTTTGCACTGTGACTATAGGGGAATATATAGTTAACTCATAAATAGTGCCTTGCTCTGAATGGAAAAAGGATTCATGTCTGTTTGGATGGTGTCCTTTTAGAGCACATGAATCCACTTACTTTTCTTGGCTCACCTAGCATTGCTCAGCTCAGGGAGAAATGGCGAAAGCACTTTCTAATTTGATATAGGATATAGGCTTGTGTGTTGCGCTAGCACTGCTTTGCAAGGTGAGTCCAGCCTCTTCTGCTTTTTTGAAGTCTCCTTCAGGATCCAGGAATTCCAGAGGTCTGAACCAAACCACCCCTGTGCTAGAGGAGCTAAAGGGCAACCTCTTTCTGCAGTTCCCAGCCCAAGGTGAAAATAAAAAGTGGTGGACTGAATCACATAGCAATAGTGCCTCTTGACAACAGGGGATAATCCTCGGCTGTATGGAGCTGAGCTCCCATGCTATGTCCCACCAAGAGAGCCCTGATGGTGTGTTTACAGCCCCCCCCTCTGGAGTCAAGCTGCACCTTGTGCCATCATTGGTGGCTTGCCTTTCCAACCCAGAAGGACACTTGAGATCCTAAGCATATATAAGCCTAGGACCCTTCAAATTTAGTAAAACAAAAAATAGTGCATAGGAGATCACTCACTCTCTCTGAGCTATCATGCAGAGTGCCAACTCCTATTAATAAAAACTGATCTGGTGGATACACATATAGCAGCAGGCTCAGAACAAAGTACACTGGAGGAAAAAGCAATATGCTTTTGAGAACTGTGAGTTTTCCCTCTTAAATGTAGCTTTTATATAAAGGACTTCATTAACACCTCCTTGTAAGACCAAGTTTTGGAGTTTTCTCACTCTTAGTTGGGGAAAAGGAAAACCCTTTCACTGTTAAAGAAAGGCCAGTCTGCATTTAATTGATTGGCTTGCCATGCTTTACTTTCTTTGATGCTGCTTCCCTCTCCCACCATAGTGTAGAAGATGCAGCAAAATGGTGTGGTGCTAGCAAACAAACAAGAAGGATTTTCTGTTTGTAGGTGATTCAGAACTGAGAGCCTGGAGAGGAAAAAAGCTCTATCGTTTATTGGTAGAAGTGAGAATTGTTACTGAAAAATATTTTGTGTTGAGATTAGTTGGTGGTAAGCCGTGACTAATGCTCATTGTGCCAATATGTGCTTGTGTTTGGGTTACCAGGTCCCCCTTCTCCTGCCACCCTTGCTTATTTTATGTAGTTGATGGAGTCTGCTAAAACTTGTACTGTAAGGTCTTTGGTGCAGGGACTATTTCTTCAAGATTGTTTGCACATTGCTTAATGCAGTGGGGGCTCTGGCTCAGGGCTAAAGGCTTTGGGCACTATGATAGCAAAAATAGTAAATTCAGTGGTGGTTCTTGGTTGCACTGACCTTTGCAGCATCTGGGTCACTTCAGTTTTGGGACTCTGGGGACCCAGAGCTGATGTTGGGTTTCATTCAGGGAGTGGAAGCCAAGTCTCCAGCCATGTTCATTGTGAAGTTTTCAAAATGGAAAACAATTGTTGATTCAAGTCCAAGACATTTTCTGGCTCTGGTAATCTTGTGTTCAGCATGATCACAATTAAATACATTCAGTGTTGGTTTTAGGGGCTTAGTGGGATGTATTGTGTTAGAAGCAAGACAAAACAATGCATTTGTTACTGGTTTTTGTTTTATTTTAGGCATTTACTTGGGTTTCTCTGGTTTTGTGGGTAACGTTCTTGCAAAGCTAGCACTGATTGCTTTACTTTTCAGTAAAAATAAAATTGAGAAAGAAGGCCACACATAGATTTTTCTCTCCTTCAGGTATTCCAGAAAGAACTTGCCCTAGTAAGCTCTATTGGGCAAATTAACAAAAATCTCTGTCCCCAGATGATGGGATGTGATGTGATGATGCAATTATTAACAGCTAAGAAGCGTTTGTTCTAGCACTGACTCTTGGTGACCTACACTAGATCAGATTCAGACAGGACTGCTACAGTCAATAGCAGCTGCAGAGTTATAACAGCATACATTTTCCAGAGCGTATGAAAGCCTGCTGGAAGGATTCACCAAAATGAAAGGAAACATTATTGGCAACATTGCCTCTAGCTTGGTTTGTTTCCTTCTGTATGTTGTGGGGAGAGGACACAAGGATGATGCTGCTTGAAGAGAAGATCTAAAGAAGCAAGGGTCCATGTAGAAAGAATTGATTTTGTTCTGTTCCCAGGGCCCTGTTTTAAAGAGGTGTTTGTATATCTTGGTGACATAAGTTAAAATAAACTATTAAACATTCTGGGTTTTCAAACTGCTGTTGCATGAGACAAGATAGGAGGTACACTGAGGAAGTCAAATGTTTCTAACGAAATATTGGACCAACCAGCCAGGCAAAAGCTGACAATATTGTTGCTGGTAGTCTTTTTTTCTGACAGGTTCAAATACTTGAAATCTTAAAAAATCTCTACGGATATATTACATCATGAGAAGTCAGATAAAGGTCCAAGCTTTACTGAATTCCTACCATTTATAAAATCCTTACTAGAAGGAAGCTTAAGAAAAAAGGCTCCAGTTTAGAGTCTGACTGACTGACTTCCGTTAAAGAACGTTTGGCATACTCTGATTCATCCTGGTTCTCCATACTTGGTTTGCAGATAGCTGCTTGCTTCAATACCAATCCAGAAGAACCACCACTAAGTGATTAATGAGTGATGCTTTTCTAAAGTAGCTGGCCATCCTTTTTCTGCTTCTTCTCCGAGTATTAGCAAAGTCTGATATCTTTCTTGTGTGTAAAACTATAGGTAGTAGCTCCTCAACTAGACAATACTTTTAACTAGAGAACAGTGTTTTGTAATTTACAGGATATGGCAAACTCTGTGTCTTTTGTTCATTGTGTAGCGATAAAGAGAATGCCAACATGTTGCTTGTGAAGGGGGAAATAGGCAATGTGCTAACCTTGTAAATCGTTACAAAAGTCAATATCGTTTTACTTAAAACCTTGAAGTTGCCTCCTAGCTGCTGTCTAAGATTTTTCTTAAGAAGAGCTGAGCATTCTTGGTTTTTCACCCACAGGGGAAGTTGTCATAATTTTTAAGTGAAGAGGTAGGAGGATCAATGGTACCAAGCACAAATAAGTCCCTGAGGTCTGTGGCAAATCAATCCATCCAATGTGACAGGACTCCATATTTTGATCCTTCATGTAGCTCTCCATATTTCTTGCATATGTGGAATGATGATCCCTGTCACACAGTGGAAAGACCATAAGGAAGATGGAGTAGTTGAAAGTAAATGCTAAGTACATTTTTGCAAGGGATAAGGCAGAATGTAGTCACTTTATACACAAATGTCATAGAGAGAGGACTGGCCCTTTGAAAGCTTCTTAAAGGTATAATTGCAGCTCATTATAGAGTTATGCAGAAACCAGTGTTATCAAATACTAATGAGTATGGAGGATAGATGGAGACTTAAAAATTGCTTTAGTTTCTGTATTCAAAGGGTGCCTGTCAGAATTAAGATTGTCTGGAAGCAATGTGACTATTTCTGGCAATAGTTAGTTTTGAAATACTTGACATTTTCAGTTGACTCAAGCAGAGAAGTCTTAATTATGAAAGTGTCTAACGGTAGTAGGGGAAGCTCCATGCAGCAGTGAAAAACACTCCAGCTTACAGTGAATATGAAGTAGGGCATTTATAAACAGAAGGAGAAAAGAGCAACACTGGGACGTGTCCATGACCACTGTAAGGCTGCAGTGTTACTTTTGTCATCCTTGGGTGCAGATGAGTCTGCTCAGAGGCAAGACTGTGACTTGAGAGAGAGAATGAGACAAAGAGTGTGTGAAATGGAAGATGCAGAATAATTCTCACTGGTTAGACTCTGTGGGGCCAATGCGGATGTTGAGCAGCGGCTGAATGCTGAGACTTGCAAGCTCTTGCATGTCCAGCGTCTGTCATTTTGCTGCTATTTGTTGGCAACCCTTTGCAGGGGCAGCACATCCGAACTGAAGTTGTCACAGTTCTATCTGCTCCAGCAGAGACAGGAGGCATACAAAGAATCGTGGAAAGCCAAGCTGTACTTGGAAATCTTTGCCTAATAGGGAATGTAATAATAACAATGTAAGAACAGCTTCTGTTGTCCTGTCTGTGACAGTGGTCAGTAATGAGCTGGAAGAGCAGGACAGACTTTCCCAGTCTCTCCCAGCTTTCAGTAACTGTGTTGGATTCTGGAGCCAGGGGTGGTATCCTCACAGTTAGTATCTCTTCATGGATCTCTCTTAGATGACTTTATGCAATTGCCTTTGGACCCCTTTCAACCCTGGTGGCTGTGGTATCCTCTGGCACTGTGCTCTACAGCTGAGTAATAACTAGTACAAGGAACAGTCATTTTTCTCTTTGTTTCAGCGTAACATTCTGATAGTTGCATTTAGTTTGCCCTCACTTTTGTTCTTATTTCTCTCTGTGGTAAAGAATGGCTTGTTTTTCAGATGTGCAAATAACTTGATATGGGTTTACCATATGGCCCTCCCAAAGAGATTCTAGTATGTTAAAGTGTTTGTCAACACTTCTAGAAGGTCAGTGATGTCCATCTATTGTGTTAGTGTGTGGCGGGATGTAGCAAAGATGATGGGACTTATCACTGCTGACACCTGCAGGTCTTCATGAAAGAAAGGTTAGTTGACAGGCTCTTCAGTTCTCTCTTTAAAGTGGTTAGGCTGACCAATGAGGTATCATTACATGTAGCTGGGAGAGAGAGATGTGGACTTCTAAGAGGCTGTGGTATAACTCATTTGCTGCACTGTGCAGTTAGGATCATAAACTAAATAAAACCAGCATCTCTTAGAAATCTTGGATTCGAGTAGTTCGTGACCAATGCAGTTTATCTAAATCTGCAACTGTGTCTCATCAGAGTATTTGTAAGAGGAAACAATTCAATCTGACTAAGAAGTTTTCAAGATCAGACCCATAGTACTGGTGCTACTAGTAGATGATTTAGTCTGTGTACAAGACACTCATTTCTAGAGAACTACACTGGAATAACTGCTTCAGTGATCTCTGCCTGCCTAGTACTGTTGCTTTTTATGACAGACAATGTAGGTCTTCCTGTTTACTCTCGCAACGAACAAGTCAGTCAAGTAACCTTTTAGGAAATACTGCAGGTCACTTCTGAAGCGTGCCTCACTGCATGGAAATATTTATTGCTGGGATGAATGATATTCTTAGATATTCATGGGAAATAAACAGCAATAATCCTGACAGGAGGTGTTGGCAGAGTGAAGTGTGAACAGGAAGCGATTAAAGATAAAAGGCAGTCTCAGGAGTTACCTGTAGCTCGCTGTGTGATTATAGGTGTGGCTGGAACAGGTCACAACACAACATAGCACCTGCTGACAGCAAGCAAATAGGGATCCAAAGTTCGCTTCTCTCCCAGGCTGGACTGCTGTTATATAACAAGGCCTATCACACCGAATAAAATACTTGCTGCTTAACACAGGCTTTTCAGCTCTGATTGTGTTTCAGTGTAGACAGAAATGTATGCCATATGTCTTATAAGCGAAGCTGTAGTGATTCCTGGATTAAGCTTCCAAGACATTTAGCATTAAAACATTTACCTTCATTTTCATTGTAATTATGCAGTGAATGAGGCAGGAGTCTAGGCAAAACCAGTGTATGATCATGTAATAAGGACTACGTCATAATGACAAGGGAGGCAAATGATGGTTGCACCATCCACCTTCATTAGTGTGTTTCCCAACCACTGTGAGTTTTGTGGGTGGTTGTTTTTTTTGGGTTTTTATGGTTTTCTTTTTTTGTATTCTTTTCTTTTTTAATTTCAGTCACATTGGCCACCTTTCTTACAGATTTGGTGTAAGTTTAAAATACTGTACATACTTTCTAATACAGAAGGTCGTGCATATAATCTATGTGATTCTCAAAGTATCACTGGCTGCTATAATTTTTTAATCTATTTTAATTTGCCATGGGTTCTCATTGGGAATTACAGGATGTGTGTGACAAATGTGGGCCATGTATTTTGTGCATGTTATCTTCTTCCATTTCTATGCATACAAGGCCTGCCTGAATCTTTGGGCTTTGGGAAAAGAGAAGACAAAGATAAAATAATGAGTAATACTTAGTGTTTCAATGGAGTTTTCTGAAGTTACTCTTCTAGTTTACAGCCTGGAATTGATACCCCATCACACCAGTTATGCAGCTGGCCCTCCTCAGCCTCCACTACTCTGACACGTCTTCAGAGAAGTCTTCTAAGTCAATCCAAAAGAGAGGTGTTTTCCCGTGGGGAGCAGGATGTACAAGTCTTGCATGGGACAGGCTCTTCCAGCAAATAGGTAGCCTTTATCTGAGACCTGTCATTTACATTTCAAATGATGTGGTCGAGAGGTGAGTGGACTACTGGGTGTAATTAGAACATGCATATGTAGCAAGTGAGTTCACACATCCAAATCTCAGCATCCCTAAACCAGTGGTGGTGGTGAGAGGTGGGGAAATGGAGGGAGAAGATGTTAGTGCTCCATAACAAAACCCCTCAGATGAAGAGTGATTATCACTCTCCCTTATTTATTCCTACCATTTTCTTTCCCTTTTGTGATTTATTTGTGCTAGTGTTTGTCTTTGTTGCCAGGTCTCAGCTTGCTCAGGATTTTCAATTGTTTGCCTAGGTTTAATCTTGTTTGAAAGGTCAGTCTTGTGCTAAAGAAGGATGAGCGCTGTGTCAAGCAGTGCAGTTTTGGTCATTGTGCAGCTCTGCAGTCTGGGAAGTTCACTGTGCAGTACTCCTCATTAGCTAGAGCAACTAAATTTACTGGGAGCAGAATGCATTACTTATGCAAGTCTTATGTAAGATACTCGGCAGAGCAATTTAGACATAATCACTAAGGTAAGAGGGTGGTTCCAGGATGTACTCACTGTTCTTAAAATATTACCTCAACAAATCGGCAGTAGGTAAGCAAAAGGAGCAGACTAGTTAGCTGAGCAGGTTTTTTTTGTTGATGAATCTGTCTAAGGCACTGCCCTGTCCACGATGAAAAAAGACCAACCTCCCATCTTTCAAACTGCTGCAGAGAAATTTGCTTAGATGCCAGAAATGTTGCTTCATTCCCTCACCTGGAGAGGGAGTAATAGTTTGTGACACCCATGATTTGCAGTTTAAATTCTAGCTCCTCCCTGGGTAGGTCTATTTACTCTAAACTGTTGGCTGCGTTTGGGTCTAAGGGCACTCACACACAAATGGCAAACAGGTTTGACTTGACTGAGAACTTCACAGTGGGGAGGTTGGGTGCAAATTGCAAAGCCCCAGAAAATGAAAGACATGAAAAACGAAGCAGCCTAGTTGTGTTTAAAAAGTCTTAAATATATTCAACCTCTTGTTCCCTGTACTCACAGCTTTGAGTGGAAACTGGCTTAAAAGAATAGCTAGACTGCTCCTGGTAGATGCATATCTATATTTTCACCCAGGTGATCTGGTGCAGCGCTTCCTAGTGTTGTTTCACTCCTGCATGGCACAAGGTTTAGTGACATTACCCTTGCAGCTGTCAACTCTGGAAAGGATTGGGACCATCAGAACAATTACTTAAACTATTTTTCAAAGTTTCTAGGACTAAATGCTAGCTCTCAGTCATGCCTTCCAATTGTTTTCTTACAGATATTAATTTATATTCTTTGAAAACACATGAGGTTTTGCCCATAAGGTTAACATTTCCTTTGCTAGCACCTTTCAAAACAGTTTTTCTCTGTTGGTTTTAATGTTAGGGCAGAATAGTCCTTACAGATATAACCCAAACACCTGAATATATATTGCTTTAGAAGACATACTTCACCAGCAGGCAGGTGGAAGTATTTCTGACATGAAGGGAGGGGAAGCAGTCTGCAGAAAGAGGTAAGCCCAGACTCATGTCTTTGGAGCTCGTAAAAGCTGTTTGCAGTAGACTGGCCAAGTGTGCCCTGTCGAAGGCTTAGCGCTGCTTTGGGGGCTCAGCAGAAGCTATGCCTGAGAAGGGTTCCCATGTAGGCATGAGGTTATGGAAGCTGGTCGAAACACAGCTGTGAATCCCAACAGCATTTGATAAAACAGTGAACCATTGACTTCAAGCCTGGTCTCGCACCTGCTCTAACAGAGCTCTGCGCTCCTGCAGTCCTCCTGGCACTGCCCCTGACAGCAGCTACACCTGTGTCCCTCAAATGAGGGCTAGAACTTAGAGTTTTTCTAGGGAAATTATGGTTTGGAAACCTTTGTGCTCTCAAATATGAAGCAAAATGGAGACAACTTCTTTGGATAAAAGGCCATAATAAAATGAGGTGCAGGGGAGACAACACTTAGGTTATTTGATGTGAATCATACAAAGCAACAAAAACGTTGATGTCCATCAAAAATTCACACAACTAAAGCTAGCTGAGTAGAAAGTATGTGAGGAAAAGCTAGGCTGTCCAGTGTACAATTTCAAATTTATTTGCTTTCGGCATCTTCAGGGGTCTGTACCAGCCTTCAGTGAATGTTCTGAGTTTGAAATGTGCTGTGTAGAAACTCATGACAGATGAATCCATATGCAAGTTTTGGAAGTGAAATGTAAATTTTATATTTACAAGAATTAATATTTAGTAAAAAGAGCTGTACGAGGTCTAGACACTGCTTTGAGAAAATAAAGTGATCGTGGGCTAAGGTCTTGCAGTGGGAAGGTAAAGATATGTCCTAGTGCATGGTGTTCTAAGGTAGCTTGAGCCAAAACAGAATAGTGATGCTAAGAAAAGGGGAGGAGCATGCCTCCACATCCACGTTCATCCCTGCTATTGTGGTACTGCCAGCTCTTCTTTTTTCTTAGCAGTTTTTTTGGTTGGTTGGTTTTTTGGCTATTATTGGCCCTGTGAATGGGAAAATGAATGCCAGAGATGGTGCCCTTGGAAGGCAACTGGGCCACATGTCAGGGACAAGAGGATGGAGGGAAGTACTGGCTTTCTGCAGTCCTGAGCTGTTGTATCGGTTCTGGCCCAAGCTAGAAACCACTGGAACGGACAACAGCAGTTGAAGGTTCATCTCTCCTACATTTGGCTCCAGAAACTGACCTAGAGAATGAGCACTGTGGGCTGATATTGTGGGGCATTCACAGGTTCATAGAGGCCCTTCCATGTGTACCTTTTGCTCTCTGTCGTATATATATTGTTCTGTGTTGTTCCCGTGTTCATTTGTGAGGCATCTACTGAAATACAGCAATATCACTAATGCTTTTATTTAGCCACAGGAAATCTGGGCTGATATTTTCAGATTTGGAAACTAGTGGCAGAACCAACATCTAAGATGTTTGTAATTTTCTTGGAGGGCATGGGGGCGGGAAGGAAAAGAGCATTTATAAGTTCTGTGTGTCACTGCTGATATTCAAAATCATGTGCTGTAACTGTTTCTGTTAAAGAAAAATCTGTATCTATTTCTCAGTAACACTGCAGGCCATCCAGCAGTACAACCAGTGTTTCCGCTGAGGAGACAGAGGCTCTTCTCCCAGAGAAGCCTTTCTTTTTTCTCCCGCAGTATGTAAAAGGACATACAAAGCCAGCTGGTCAGATGGATTAGGAAGCACTGCACCGCATCAATGGGCACCCTTGTTTGTGTTGTTGAGAAGAGACTCTTAGTTAAGAAAGAAAGAAATACCTCCCCTGTAATCGCCACTAACGAGGAGACCCTAGTGAAGTTGTTGTTTTCTTAAAAGGCTTTGGCAAAAGATGTTTTGGACATTCGGATTAGTTTATGTTCCCTCCCCCTCCCCACTTGATCCTTAAGGATTTGCCTGAGTCATGGATTTTTACTGGGCTTGTTAACTCTCGTGGTGGTTGGGGTTTTTTTTGGGTTGGTGTTTTTTTTTTTTTCCAGCCAAGAGGATAAAGAAATCTTTTAGCGAGAGCCGCTCACTGGGGATTAGCTGTGAGTGGAGTGAACAACGTGGTGACTCCCCGGAGGGGGTGACCCCTGACTCCTGGGTCAGGTGGTGACTCATCTTTTGCCTCCTAGCTGAAGCAGGCTGAAGGCTTCCAACAAGTGTTTGCTCCGTCCTCGTCCATATCCCTCTGCAAAGTGACAGACAGTGCAGAAGGTGGGCTCTGTGTTATCACAGCTGTTATTCTGCAAAACTGGGGAAAATGATAAAGTAGATAGAATATCAAAGGATATGGTAACTGTTGTTGGAAGGAAACCATAACCTCTTCTACCACCTAAAGGGACCTGTCTGCTTTCCTCCTCTATAATTTTCAGAGCTGCAGGGGTTTTCCCTGCACAGCAGTGGTGCTTCAATTTGTTGTAGAGCTGAAAGGTGGCAAGAGTGGCTTTTGGAAAAGTTTCTGTTATAGGTGGTAACTCTACCTGGTCCTGATGGTATCACAGATGCTGTGGTGGTGGCAGAGAAAAGTTTCAATGGAGACGCTTGCATAAGCTTTAACTGCTATATGAACTGAACCCATTTACTTAGGCTGGGAAGTTACAAGCAATGCATTTGGGAAGCACAACACAGTAGGAAGAGAAGCCAAAAGTTGAACTGAAACCTCACGTGTAATGGAGGTCAGATTGTGTGTGTAAGGCTAATATGTAGATGAGTATCACTGAACAAATTAGTTATGCAGGTTAACTCTGCTTTTGAGAAAATGGGTTAGATACTATGATATCCACTGTTTTACAGTCTGTGATATTCTGGCTGTTTTACAAAGCAGTCAACTGCATCCTTGTATCAGGTTATTGAGGGCTTGGATCAATTAATGATGAATAAGTGACCAACCTACTCTATTGAAAGGTCTGTCAGTCATTGTGGTGTACCGGTAGGTTTTCAAGAAACAGCTGTGGAGAAGGAACCTTTCCTTCATAGCTTTTGTTAGATGAAAAGTAACAAATTGCTTTCATTGTTAGAAGGGAGTGTCAGCTCACGCAAAGTCAGGTTCAGTGATGTGTGTTATTTTTTGTGTGAGTAAATGGGATGGAAGTAGACAAACCTCCAGTGTTTGCATCTTAAAATGAGATTTCCCCACAAGTCATAGGATTTAAGCTCCAGTTCAATTTAGATAGATGCTCTGGCATACAATGAATGAAGAGGTGAAACAGTGATATTAGATATACTGTACATATTTAAGTATATATACTTTTGATACATATTCACATCCAAATACAAACATAGAAGTGTTAGCTTTTTCTTCCTCACTATTAATTAGTAATTGATTTCTTGTAAACATGTATGGTAGAGGAATGCTCTTAGAGACTTTATAAAAGGAACAGGCTGTAGCAGCTGTCAAGGTATTTAGGGAGGGCCTCCATGCATGAGGAGGTGGGCAAATAGGAAGAAGTTGTGTAAAAAGCTGGTGAGGAGCAGGAGTAATCAAGGAGGGGCAGGTGATCTGCAATAAGCATAGAAAGAGGAGGGCCTTTAGGATTAAGAATATGGCAAACTTTTGCCTTTTTGGTATCTCCTTTGTCACTCACTCTGTGCAGACCTGTTTGGTTTTTTTTCCAAGTTGTTTGCAGGTGATGAAATACCTGGTCAATACAAGTGGTCTTAAAATTATTAGCCATTGGGGAAACACTGAAAGTTGCAGTGTGCATTTCTTCACCACCAGCAGTTGTCATGAATGCACCAAACTTACTTTTTGCCCTGGCTTTCCACAGGGTATTAGATTAGGTTCAGAGTCTCCCTGTTGGCTGTCAGGGTCCTTACTGGCCTGGAGTAAGGATTTGGTGGTAGACTGCTGAGAGCTGCAGCTGGTGGTTTCACTCCTTGGCTGCAAAGAAACCCTTTTCAGTCAGGGTCAGGTTGCTGAAGGTAAAGTGATGTGTTGCAGCTGATCGTGTCTCTTTTTGTACTGAGGACATCCAATGCCCTGTCCTCATCTTACTGCTCCTCTTCCCTGCTCCTGGCTGCCTTTTCCCCCTGGCCGGCAGCAAGTCTAGTGCTCATCAGGCACTGAGTGAAATGGATTCAACTCGCTGGCCTGGAAGAAAACTAATGTGACAAAAAAGTGAATTGTTTGCTCCTGGGTTAATGAACTGAATCAGCTCTGTGAAGGCTCTGATGAACATTAGTTTGATGCAAGAGAAAGGGTATGTTAGCATGACTAGGATGGAGAGAAGAAAGGGCAGGGCTGGAGCATGGGACATGCTACTCTAGGCAATGATCAACTGTGAGTGACTCAACTCTGACATGTAACCTCCCTAGGAGGGTCTTAGTATGTGACTGTGAAACAGAAACTGCTTTTAGCAGAAGCTGCACTGTGGCCTGTCATTATCATAAACAGCTAGTGGTACGTGTGCTAGAACAAGAGATTACAGTGTACACGCAGGACTCCCAAATTAATTCAGAGGGAAAGCAAAGCACACATGATGGATGTTGACCATGCTGTTGAACGCACCATGGCGAGTCACTCTTGCACGGTAAAGGTGAAGGTTGTATCAGAACTTGTTGGGAGGGGGGGCGGGGAGGGGAGGGGGGGACACACTAAAGAACCGAGGTGAGGGGGAAATTTATTCCCAGTCTCCCAATAACCAATATGAAAGCACTGTCCTCCCAAAGAAGAAACACTGTATCTGTAGAATATGATGAAAAAGCATTAATCATAGAGTAATTTCCTTTGATTGGGCTTTCAGTTACTCCAGGGTTCTCATTTATTTTAGTTCTGAAGAGTATTTGTCACAGCTTTATTAAGGCTTATGTGACAAGCATTTTGGAAATTCTGTTTCATATCAGCTAGCCAAGTTCCTTTTAGCTGTGCTGGAGATCAGGGCTGAGACCTTTGCCTCACAAGATGACCCAAGAATTTGGACAGAGAATTATGTTCTAAATTATTGAAAGTATAAAGAAGGAAGTTTGTGTTTCCTAGTATGTTCACGGCTTCAGTGAGTTTTAACAATCAGGTCTCTAATGAATATCAGTAATAAGTAGTATGAACAGAGGAAAGCTTTTTCCTTTCCTTTTAGTAGACGAAGGAGGTTAGTTTTTTGCCCTTACGTCTTTTTCTCTTGTCATTTCACCCCCAGCTTGCATGTTTTTTTCTTGTTGCCCTCTTTCATTCAAAACATATAGCTAATGTTAACAGAGAATGAACATACTGCTTTACTTGGAAGGGATTCTTTGCTCACAATGTCAGGTCAAATGGTTTTCCAAGTAGTAAAATTCTGTAGACAGTGGATTGTGCAAGTTCAGATGTGTGTGTGTGTGACTCTGGGGTACCCCCTTTACACCTTCCCAGCTTGCACCTGGTGTTACCGACATCCTTTCAAACACTTCTGTGCTGCATTTGCAACTCTGTGTGGTCTTTGGCACAAAAGGTGCAAGTGTTTCAACCCTGGGTTGGCTGCATAGAGAGCTGCAGGAGTCTCTCTACCTTTCCTTGGAAAAGCTCTGGTAAAGTGCAGCATGACCATGATGGGGCAGTCTGTGGGCTGGGGTTAGCTCTACTGGATAAATCAGGCCTATTGGTACTAATTTGCCATCTAATACTGTGAAATGACAGTTGATGACATCAAACATTGCAGCATCACCCTTCAAACAGCTAGCAGCTTTCCTACTGAAACAGAACATCAGACAAAGCTCTCTCTCACCCGGGGTGTAACAGAGAAAGAATGAACCACATATTTTTGCATTGGTCATGCTTCAAGGGATAGCCCTTAAATTTAAAAAAATACAAATTTTTGTTCATTTTAATAAACCAGTCCATCTTCAATACTCTTTCAACTTAGTTGTGATATTTGTTGGTATAACTGAATAACTGCAGTGTTTAGAGTAGAGAAAGGAAGAGCCAGATGCCATACAGTTGTCCTTGACACAGTCATTTGTAGCAACCTCAGGGTGTAAGAATCTCCTCAGATACTGCTGTGGCTTTAGCAAAAGTTGGACTTTGACATAATTTAGTAATGTTTGCAAAGTTCATCAACTTA
>JAVSBS010018965.1:0-17674 GCA_033124195.1 Coracias cyanogaster | reverse complement strand
AGAAGAAATAGTCTTTATTCACAGAAGGATGACTCTGTGGAAATGAAGGCTCTTATTTCAGGTTTTTCTTCTTTTAGTTATAAATGCCCTTTGAAATAAATGTGCAAATGAAGATATAATTCAGATCAGCTGGAGCAATACATTCAGGAGTTCACGCACAGAAAGTTGTAGGTGTTCCTCTGTCATCCAGCTTTTTTTTTTTTAATGTTCTTGGCTAAAACACGATGTTTTTGTGTGGACAGCAGCACTAACATTCTGTTGATCCTCTCTCTGCAGCCCACTGCTAACCACCTGGAATTAAGTTATTTTTATAACTGGCAGATTTTCTATAAGCAAAACGGTTCGGATTTAGCAACTGGATGGAAATGCCTGGCATGCCTTCTGTGGTCATCTTTGATTGCAGACATTACAGGATAAAGCAAATGTACCGCAAACGTGGTATGTTTGCATCTTTGTGAAGGGATTGATGACTGAATTACCCAGGCATAGGCCACATAGTCTCCACATTTAAGCCTTCCTAAAAGATTGGTGGGTCTTGACGCCGGAAGTTGAGTAAATGTGTTGAACTTGAAGTATCTACAAAATAGAGCCCAATGGGACTGTTGAGTCTGGCAGATAGGTTCAACTGCGTTTTTCTATAAAATGCATGATATATACCGACTTTCTTTTCCAAGGATCCTGAAGTTTTTTTAAGTGTTGTCAGAGAGGACTTTAGAGTGACAGTCTTGATGGGGACCCTTCAGCGTTTTCTTACACCTCTTTGCAGATGCTGAAATGATCTGTTCTTTTCTGCTCTACACATTCCTTTCCATTTTATGCTTTGTGTGAGCTCAGGCAAACTAAACAGAGAGCACTTCAGAGTCACCTTCCCCTGTGCTTTGTAAGACACTGTCACTCCTGGATTTCTACAGAAGGAAAGCAAGTTGTGACTGACTGAAGCACCAGAAAACTGAGAAAACCAGTTTATTTTTTTTTATTTGAAGTCCACGCAGATTAAGAGAACTCTTTCCACTTTTCCTGATACAAGAAATAAATTCCTGAAGTGTGCAGGACCATGGTGGAGTGACGGTTCAATACTGTATTTGATTCTGTTGCTTCCAGAGAAACTGATACTGAGCACAGAGGACTCCCATGGGTCCTGCTGGGGTAAGAGGGGTGACAGGTTGCTCCAACCCGGCAGGCAGTAATTTCCAGTGCTCAACATCACAAGTACCTGAGTTGGACTTTGCTGCAGGGCTGTCAGTCTTTTACATTTCCACACATTTTCAGCAGTGGGACAGGGTTCAAATGATGTTAAAACAGATAGTGGGAAGCTGATGGCTGAGTGTCGACAGGGTCTCAGTTGTTGTCAACCTTTCCCAGAGTTCTACAAGTGTTCTGCTGGAGGTGCAGGCCAGCTTGTAGACCTGAGTGTCTCAGTCCTCTGATGTTTTGCTGGATATTAATTGCCCATGGTTTAGGCCAGGGACTAGGAATCTGGGGACCATAGGCGGAAATAAATTCCTGATTTCTCTGTATATGGCCCAAACTGCGTGCATGGGCCTCTTTTTGTGCAAAGCTCCAGTGATCTTTGAATGTAGGTGCCGTTAATGTGACAGAGACAGGATTTTACCCAAGGCATTTTGACATTTGCACGTATAATCTGCTCTGAGTGACTTCAGACAACACTGCACTAAAAATGCTGGGGCGTGTCTCCACAAGCACTGTCCCTGTGCCACATTTCATAGCACTGTACTGACGTTACACATATGAGGTGGCAGGGGCAGAAGGGCAACTTCGGGAGTGAATATTGAGCAGATGGCCCTCAGGGCCATAGGAGTGGGAGCTCTGTTCAAATCATCATTTTAAGTAGGAAAACAGGGTGTTGCTTACTGGCTGATACTACAGCCACTTGCCAGCAGCTCCCAGCACCCATTCTGAGGCATTGCAATACTTGTACAAAGAGCTTTCCCTCTAGCTCTCAGCCTTCTCTGGTTCTTCTTCCTTCTGTGCCTTCTTGGTTGGCCCATGACTTGGTGGTCTCTGTTCTGCCTGGGTCAGATTCCTGGGAGTGCTGCGCTCTGGCACCCTACTGTTACATTGGGAAATGCCTTACCTGTTACCTTTAAGAAATGTACATGGTAGAAAAGGCATTGGCTTCCAAAGAAACACAGCATGGAGATCCATACCTGTTAATTCCTTGCATTTTAGGGCTGGGGCTATGCTTTAATCCAACCCCACAAACATTAGGTCTGAACTTGTGCCAGTGTCTGATCTGACAATGTTTGAATTTGAAGAAACACGCTAGTGTTTCTTTGATTATTTTATTTATTTATTTAAATTTTTTTTTTCCCGTGAGAGAAATTAAACTTGAGTGGTTTGATGGGGAATGTTTTAACTATGTGGAACATTTTCTGTGATATGAAATGGTGTGACTGATAACTGTTGAAATACAAGTGATGGCCAAATCCTGGGCCTCCTCATGTCCCTGAGCTCATAAAAGAGCGTGAGACAAGACAGCTTGGGGAATCCTCCCAGGGTTTACAAACCCCTTTGGGTAGGTTCATTAACAAGTAAAACAAATGTAGATCAGTTTAAATAGAAAGCTAGGTTAAAGTTTAATGGGTGGACAGTTCGAGAGGTGCCCTCAAGAAAGCCTTACAGCCCTTTGCTGTTGACCTCTTATTTCCCCATCTCCAGAGCATGCCTACTGAACATTCCACTTTGTGCTGTGTGTTAATGGAAACTGCTCAGACAGACTACCTGGAATCAGGAGATGAGCCTTTTGTCCCAAGAGACTTATTTATTTCCTCTTGTTCTGATAATGTGGCTGTTTTGGCAACATTTTTGGCAAACTTTTCTAACCTCTGGAGGTGTTACTTGGGACCAGCTCTGAAGGAAGAATTCCTTGCGCTGGAGCCTTTCTTTATATAGTTCCAAGTGTTTTGGTGAATGTATCCTGATATTAGAGAGTTTTTCATTGCTCTGTACTCTTGACAGCTGTTTCTGCTAAGAGGTGCATTTCGAGAACCAAATGAATTTATGTATATCTGAAAATTGAAAAGCTTTTCTGAGCAGAGAAGCCTATCAGTAAAATCATATCCAATTTTCTTTTTGGGCGACTGGTGTGGTAGGACCATGGGAAAGCTTTGCAGACAAGAGAGTTGTATTTGGAGCCTGGAGTACACTTGGCAGTAACATGAATTACCAAAGATGTCTGAGGTAAATGTATTTCTTTTGGTGTTTGCTGATCACTTTGGTACGTAACGTAAACCTCTGCACAGCAAAGCAAATGCTTCCAGTTGACTCCTGCGCCCAGGCCCCATGGGTGCAACCCCTTGTGTGAAGGATCAGCATGGGAGATGATGGGAGTTGTCAGAGAATGCTCAACTACATCTAATTTGTAGGAGCCAAACATAGTCTCCGCTGTTTGTTGTTTGGAAGGACTCCTGTGCGTAGCTGTTAATTTCTGGCACTTGATCTTGTCTTTGTAAATGCCTGTGGTTGCCACAGTCTGACAGGTACGTGCCCAGGGACACACTCTGATCTGCCCATCTCTCCACAGCTTTACAGAGCCTTTTCTGAATTTTTGCAGAGACATTCAGAATGGCAGTCACTGGGGATCTGTGGCTTAGAAAATCCCTTGGTTCATGATGGCCACAGCCTTCTCCTTTAGTGAAGAATCATGGGATATGCTTCAGGTCAGGTTATGCACTAGTCTCATCTTTTCCTTACCTCCCATCTGCAGTATGTGATTACCCCTTCTTTGGCAGCACCAGCACCTATGCTTATGCAACTCTGAAGCAACAGCTGCACTGTTTCAGGGAGCTGATCCAGCCAAAAAGTAACTTGAAAAAGAAGTGATGAACTGTGTCAACCTGCTCCCTAGGAGGTCACGTCTTAGTGCTGGTCCATGGGAGGGAGTGGGAACAATATCCCAGAGTGAGGGAAGAGCTCAAGCTGTGTGTCAGAAGAGTTTATACTGCATACAACCTCAGTGATTTGGATGGGAAATTTATAACTCAGTCTTATCAGGGTCACTAGTTGTTAATATTACAATGTTTGTCCTGCAGTAATATCAGGAGGTTGCAATCATGATAGTAGCACTGCTGTGTCTGGCTCTGTGTACACACCAGCGGAAAACTGGACAGTGTTTGCAGTCTTCGTGGATGTGACAGACAAACACAACCAATGACAATATAAACGTATTTCATTCAGAAAAGTCATGCTGTTCCTGATGAAAAGTCCCCCTCGCTCCTTCTGCCCTGTATTCTGTCCGACAGGGGCAGTAGCTTTGGAGAGGATGCAGGAAATATGGCACATGCAGTGTTGCCCTATGCGGTACACCCTCACAGATGCAGAGAAACTAGACTTCTGCACTGTAGGTTGTCTCCAGATCATAGTAGTTACTAAGGGACTTATCCCACAAGAGGTTATCTGAACTGACAAAGTCTTGCCTTGAATGCCTCTGCAACAAGCCGTTGCAGTGAGTTTCTGTCTTATCCAATGTTTTAACTATGTTCTCTTAAAAATTCACTGGATGTTGCTTATTTCTTGTATTTGAGATAAGGCGAACAGTTGCTTCTCATTTATCTTCTCTATAGTATTCATAACTTAGTCAATCAGTGTAAACTGAGCTATGTTACATTTTTCCAGTGAGAGGTGACCTAGCCTTTTATGACCTGGGCTGTTAGTTGGGGAAAAACTGGAGCTATAGGAGTGGGAACAGCACAGCATCCTTTATAAAAGGGCTGAGCCCTCACTCACTCCCGTGGTATGATCTGCTCCTAGTACTTCTGGGAGTTGAGGTGTATTTGCAGTTATATGCTGTGAACTGTAGGAAGTATTCCTCTTCACATTGCTGTGGGTTTGGCTCTGTGAGTTGGTTCAGAAATATGGTGGATTTTTGTTGTTGTATTTAGTTGTTATTGGGCATTTCTCTCTTGCTAAAACATTGCTCTGTAGTAGTTTGTGAGGGGTGTCTGTATCAGCTATTCAGCCACCACAGCCCAGTACCTGGCCTTTTAACTTATCCACCATTTATGTTATTACTCTGTGCTGTGAGCTGCAGTTGAGGAGCAGATATATGTAGACCCCATGACTGGGCAGCAACCCTGAGGGGAGGGGGAAACACCAGCAGAGGCTGGTATCCTTTTTAACTAGTACTGTCAACCCTTTATTTCTGAACCATTTAGAAGCAAATATGAGTAAACTACAAGCTTTAAAGGAGTTTACTGCTGTCCTCTTTTCTTGAGAATCATGGTCACATCCCAGTATGTGTCATCTGTTGAGGGGCACGCTGCATCAGCTACAGCAGGTGTCCTTTACTGCTGCATGAATGCAATGTCATTTTGGGAAAAAAAAATAAGGGAAACAATTTAGGAACTGATAATTTTGAGAGGATTTTATAGGTTGTGATCAGTTGGCTCCCAGCAATCGTTTAGGGAACAACTCCCTTAGTTCAATTCAGAAAAGAACTAGAGAGTGAATGCAGTGTGTCCAAGTCTTGTTTCCTGTGTAAGTACAAGCAATATAAAATAATTTACATCAGATCTTTGCTTAAAAACCTGATTGTTTCCTTCCTCAGTTCTGCGGTAACTCTAAGAATGTAATTAGATGTTAAATAAATTGGATTTGACACAAGACAAACTCGAAGAAACTCTGGCTTCCCACCCCTGCTGCTCGTGGCAGTTCCTGCACTGCAGTTTGCTGCCGCTCTGGTTGTGCTGATACAGCTGTTTGTGTGGCTGTGCTGAAATGATCCAGGTTAAACATCTCCACACACAAAAATATCCAGCAGCAAAACTTTTTTTTGTTTTGTTTGTTTTGTGTGTTTGTTTGTTTGTTTTGTTTTGTTTTTCTCCTTATCAACTCAGATCTGCAGATCCAATGTGTTTTATTTGTACAAATCTCTCCACAAAGTTGCACTGATGTAAGCGATGCAGCACTGGACTGTGGTGTGGAGTAGAGGTGGGTGGCTTTGCACTCAGGGAAAATGGGTGACAAAGGAAGAGACTGTTTGAACAGAAGTGTGTAAACCAGTGATACTGGTAATTCCTGATGCACCCTGTGGTCTGAGCTGGCTTCTGCTTTTAGCTCATATGCACACAGAAAGGCTCCAGATGGAAGTGGCCTCAGCCGGTGGAGTACCTGTCAGTATGGTAATACCCACCGAACATTAAATTTAGGGGATCTACCTCGTTGTGAGATGTTTTCGTACCTGTTTTATATTTAGCAAGAAAGCACTTGTGGTCTCTCACAGGCTGTTTGAATAGAAGCAACTGTAATATATATATTAAAAAAAAAACCCCAAATTCAACACAACTTTTTACAGTGACTGGAAGGAAAATATGAAGTTGAAAACCAGCCTACTGACCTCAGCTCTATCTCTGTGCGTTTAGTTGCTTGTTGCTTGAGTTCTCTATTCATGCCATAGTAGAAGACAGATAGAGGCAGCTTCTTCTGAAGATCATTTAGGATTTTTCATCTCCTTTGCTTATTAGTATAGGAGAGATGGAAAGATTTTCAAGTTGTAATGTTTTTTTTTCTCCCAGCCTGTGCAATTCCTGCCTTCAGTACAGTACAGTTTGGCTGAAGATACTGCACAGTGGTTTCAGCCTCTGCTCACTTGAGTTCTGTACTGAGATTTGATAACCAGAATATCAAGATGGGTTTGATCTTTTAAATGCAGAGCCACGAAAAGATGTTAAATGTCTGTGTGTTGTCAGATTGCATCCTGGTACACTGGAGCCAGCTTAGGAGAGACTTTTACTTTTCCTTTAACCACCACAGAATGGGGTAAATCAGGATAACTCCAGATTTTGCCTTCTCTGAGCATACCGGATAGAATTGATATGTAAAGCCTTAAACACTCCAGAGCTCAACCAATTGAGAGAGATAATTAGGAACTGGGTTGCAGCAAACTCCCATTCACTTGCAGCATTCTCCAGTTTAAAGTTTCTTCAGAGGAGATGCAGGGATAACATTCCGGGGTGGGAACACTTCCTTTTTAAATTACTAAGCAACATTATTGTCTTAAATGTAAATTAGATAATTAGCAAGGTCAAGAGACCACACAAAAGATTTTATTGGTTTGAATAAAATGTAGCCTGGCATCAACTAGTATAGTAACAACCAGGTTTTCCAAGTAAGTATGAATCACCATATTAGATGCAATTTCACCTTGTGTCTTGCTCACACATCTACTATGTTGCCAATTTATTATAGAGCTGTAATTATTTAAATACAGCTTTGCCTGCTGTAGATGCTATATTACCCCCTCCATTTCTACATAAGGCCTTGGCTTTAATATCTATTCAGGCTTCATTCTATACCTTATTTTTCTTTGAGTTTCTGTGCTCAGTGCTTTGTTTCTTCTTTTCTCATAGGTGTTTGTTTAGAAGTTATGCAGACTATTAAAAAAAAAAAAAGTAAAGGCATGAGTTTAACAGATTGTAAATTGTAAAGCTCGAGTTGTCTTTTTGGCTATTACTCACGTTTTGGCTTTTACTACCTGTTTGGCATGCACTATGGTTTCATCCAGATGTAAGCAGAGCTACTAAAGTGAAAAAGCTGTGGCTGTGTTATAGTAATGTTTTTCACTAAGTTCTTCTTGTGCTAATGGCTGGAGATACTTCTAGCAAAAGAAATTTGTTATTCTTCAGATAGTATTTTGAATAGATAAGATAGAGAAATGATGAGAGAAAAGATGCCATATCATCTGGATCACATGCAAAAGGAACAGGGGTAGTGGGAAGATGTAGTGAGAACATATGTGAAGTACATAGTAAGTTGGAAATTGAATCCAAGTCATGTTGTTCCTGTTTTAGTGCATTACAAGTAAGAATTATCTCCCTTTCCTCCAGATTCTTCCATCCTAAATTTTGGATTGGCATGGTCATTACAGAATACTTCAGATAATAGTATGTACATTTTAACCTGAAGAGAACATGGAAAATTTTTTATAGATCCATATTTTCTGGGCAATGTGGTTAAAAAAGCATTGTCTTGCCTTTATTTACACATGAGAGACAGGGTTCCTGCCAGCCAGCCATGGGAGCAGGGCTTCTCCCAAGTGAAATGCACTGTAAAGTGTTTAAAGCAGCAAAGCTGGACGGGAAGGGAGGACTGGCTCTGCCAGTTAGGGAGACACGGCTAAATAAATTGAGCGCTTTATGCAGTGGCAGGAGCTGAATCATGTGCCAGACAAAGCAGACAGCAGGCGTAAAGCCCAGTTAGCATCCACCAGTTATTAAGAAATATCTGACCACAGACACAAGGGTGGTAGAATTGGGTGGTGGTTTTTTTTTTTCAATTTTTCACAGGTCTGTGAGGTTGCAACCCTGTGCTTTTACTTAGACCTTGCCTTTTTCAGGCTAGAAGTGCAGCATGAGGCTGAGGTGAAAGCTCATTTTTGTTTTCGTGCCTCTTTGAATCAGTACAGCACCTCACTTCAGCAGGCATGCTAGGTGTCCTTGTTACAGTGGGCATTCAGTGTACTTGGTGAGATAGAGAAATGTTATCTTTAATTTTATGGACAGTTATTGCAGCACAAAGTAAACAGAGGCCAAACCCTCAAAGGTACTTTGCCTGGTTCTAAGTGATTTCATGGGCATTCAGGACCTGCATATTTCTGGTGCTTGAGGCCAATGTGATTTTGTGCGTCCACACCAGCAGCACAGGCTGTGTCACAGGCAATGTGGACAGAGCCGGGATTTCTAGGTCCCAGGCTAGTGGCTTAACTGCTGGACCAGACTGCCTTTCCTAATCTTTTGTTCAGATCTGTGCCTTAAACCTGTCTGTTCTGCATGATGAAAACCACTGTGGTTTTTATGTCGAAGCTGTGCCTCTGAGCTTGAAAAGGCTATGTGCTTCTTGGTTACGGGAGGTCTGTTTTGTTGAACTTCTGTGCTATGGGAACAAAAAGCCCAAGTTGCAGTGCTGGGTGAGCAATACTCAGCACATGCTCACCCCAGACCTCTTCACTGATTAAATCCTGCACTGTGAGATCATAGTGAAATAATAGCACAAATTGCCAGAAAATGTGGAGTGTTTAGTAGGAAAATCTTCGGGAAAGAGTCCACACAGTAAACAAAGAGTGAAGTGGAGAAAAGAGTGTTTCTACAAGCTCTTTCATCTTGAATACATGTGTTACCTGTGTGTAAACCCAGAATTTAATAAAAGCACAAATGAATTCCAGGTAATTAGCAGACTGAATTTTGCCTTGGTTAGAATTCTGCTGAAGAACGGTGCTTTTTTAAAAATTAAATTTTCAGCTCGATGACACGCAACTGGTTCTAAAGAGTGAGCAGAGCTACCATTCTCTTGCTTGTAATCTGCCATGAGTTAGAGAAGGCAACCAGTAGATAATGTTGATGAGGATTTAAGTAAGGAGACAAAAAAAAATAAAAAGACCAACTGGGCACAGACTATCTCTGTTGCGTCCCACTGCAAGGTTTATTGATGCTGTCTGCAGATTTGTGTTTGCTTTACTGCTGGTAGTTAGAACTGGTGATCAAAGGCTAGTACAGCCGTACCCATGAAGGGACATAATTGGTTGGACTCTTTTAGTCCTCTGAAACAATACTCAGTTTTGTTATGTTAGGCGGGCGCTCCACAAAGTATAAAACATTGTATGATTGCTGAGGCAGTTGGTCAAATGTTTTCTTCTTGTCTTGATTCCTTTTGTACAGGAAACCAATATAGCTCAGACCCCAGGGATGAAAGCTTTAAACCTGGAGGGTGCCTGGTGCTTCCTGACAATCTCACGGGTGAAACATTCAGTCCTGAAACAGCTTTGCTGACAGATATATTTTTATAGCTTGTTATTTTTTCTCCTCATTCTTTGTTTCATTTGAATATAATATGCTTTTTATTTTTAAATGCTCATCTGTTCCTGCTGTTTATATCCTCACCCCAAAATCATAATTCTTTGGCTTTTTCTTTTTTTTTTTTGACTTCACACTTGGTTACTGCCGAACTTATGTGCTACAATGTCTGTATAGAAGGGACATTGTTTATTTTTTGAGTAATAAATTTTCCATTTTCCTTTCTGTCTTTTCAAAAGAATCCCATATTCCAAGTTGAACCAGAAGGTTACAGACCTATTTATAGTTTTTAAATTTTGGCAGTGATGTAAGCATGTTGTGTGGTTTTTATGACTTCATGAGAGAAAAAGCTGGAGTTGCAGATGAATATGTAAAATGTTATTTTCCCATTGGTTCTTTTTTCTTTAATACATGAAGTGGAGAAAATAATTCTGCTGCAGCTCCTCCTGGGTATAGCTTGTATATTCTGAGGACTGCTCTGGGATCCAAGCAGAGAAGCTGTCCACGTCTTCAAGGTACTGGGGCAACTTTCCCAGTGGATTCAAACATGATCAAATTCAATGAAATAAAATGTACAGAATAGCTTCATTGCTTGGCAATATTTAAATGTGGCATGTGATCCCCATGCTACTAGTGAAGTTATTTTTCCTTTCCATACCATCCAAAATTATGTGTTTTAAGTCATTTAAAAATAATAGATGGGCAACTGCCTGATGTGATAGTTTTTAATTTAGACAAATAAGAAACACAGGGTAGAAACGCAAGCTTTCGGGAAACATAACACTGCTTGCATCCTCTCGGTTACATTTGCCTGGAGGTGTTACAGAAGAGTGGGCCTCTGAAAAGCAGCACTGCCTCCCAGGAGCTTGAAGGCTGCAGCCAGCAGAAGACTATCACAGAAGTGACCCAGCTACCGAGGCAACATTTGAAAGGATGACCCACTGTGCAAAAGTGTTCAAAAGAGATTTAAAATCCGCCTAAGAGGACGGCAGCATGCCTGATACTTGCATTCCTCATTTTAGGGTGCTGTCTGTGGGAGCCAGCTTCCTTCTGCTATTACTCCCTCCATGCAATCCCGCGCTCACCAGCACTGTGGGATGAAGATTTTACCCAACTGCCCTTTGCATGCAGGTGACTGCACAACACCAGGTCAGTGTGACATAAACGCACCACCTCTGGCACGTTGCAGCAGATTTCATTGCGAGTTCCTGCACCTTGAAAGCAAAGCAAGCTGGAGAGCCAGAGGCAGGCTTTGCTCTCCATGCTGCCACTGGCTCTGAATGACTTTTGGACAAGCTCTTCAATCTGGTTCTTAGTTACCCATCTATAAGTAGCAACTGCAGTGCCTGCCTTGAAGAGTATTTGAGACTAGAGCTGGTGGGGAAAAAAGACTTCTGTCTTAGAAAACCTGTGGAGATTAAAATGTTATATATATGTAATTATTTAATAGTGAACGTAGCTTTATACATATATGTCAATACTTAATCTCGAATTTAATAATAATGAAAACCCAAATAAAGAAAATCTTCATTAAAGAATACTTCCTCTTCTCCAGATTAAGCTTCAGTCATAACGCATCTTACTGAGACTGTCGCGGACCGCCACAGCTTCATTGGAGGTTTTGATATTCTGTGGAAAGAAATGGTTTTGCTGAAATGAGGCTTGCTGCTCAAAAGCTGTTTCAGGAATGCCTTTCTGTTGCATCACTTAATGTAGTACCTGGAAATTATTTTAAGCTCCTTGCAAAAGAACAGCCAGAGATCTATTACATTATAATTAATAATTGTAATGTAATTAATAATTACTATTATGATTACTTAACCCTTTTAAGTAAGCATTTTCCTTTTATGTGCTTTCCTCCTTGCAGATTGATCATCTTAATTATGGTATTTCTGTTTGCATGTATGTAGCACCTATTAAAATAAAACTTGAAATGCAATCTCAAGCAGATTAGAAACTGGTTTGTATGTTTGGAGGCCATCTTAGTGGGAAAGGCCTAGCTTTTTTCATCTCACAGTGCTGATGGTGTTTGGACTTTGTGTTATGTCTTTTTCCCAGACCTCTGACAGAAACTGCTCTCTCTCTATTCTCAGTATTTTGAGCATTACTGGTAGATGGTCTAATGATTAACTCTTGGAGCAATGAAGAACCAAGTGTCTGCTGTCATCCCAATATAGTGAATTCTGCCAACTACTGAAACAAGGAAACTTCTGGAAGTTTGCAGAATTGACACATTTTTGTATCTGGATAATGATTTGGCTTTTCATGTTTCAGTCAATATTAAGGGTTATAGACACACTGTCACTGCTCACAAGCCCCTTGGAAATTAGATGATTTAAAAATCCTCAGTAGGTAGAGGTCAGTATTCAAGTCTGCCCAGGAAATGTCTGCAAGACTGCACAAGTTACAGATACAGTTTTAAAGCATCCTAGAAACCATTGTTTTTACTCTTCAAAATAAGTAATAACATAAAAGGATAAAACCACCTGTGTTAAGTGGTCTCTAAAATCTGTTGGGATTAGTTCTGAATTTGAACTTCACTATGCTAAGGCCCTGCACTGTTTGCAAAGTCCTATCTACACAAGAAGGGTGAGTTGAGCTCTGTGGGTTTTGTGTCGTCTGTTTTTTCCTGGCTGCGAGGGGGTCATCTGATGCAGTTACTACCACACCCCACACTCACAGAGATGAGTGGTGCAGCAGTGGCATATCTCTTGCTATGTCAGCGTTTTGAGCTGAGTTTTTGTATCTGCAGAGGTGGCTCCTGTCTGCTGAGCTGCCTAACTAGCATGGATGTGCTGGGAGACTCGAGGGTCTAAAGTGTTATGCAGCTCTTCCTCTCCCTCAGATAAGCCCTTGCTGGCTGTGTTTATATCTCTGTCTCTCGTGGGCAGCTTTCCCATTCTAGTTCAGCTGCTTCTCTCAGCACAGCCTGTTATGGGTAGGTCTCAAAACTTTTATTTTTGCTCTTAGTCAGATCCCTGCATTACTGAGGAAGGACAGTTGAGGCTTTGGGATTCAGGAGATCTGAGTGGTTTTTTACTAGCCTTACTTCTGAGATGCTCTTTCTTTCTCATTGGAAATAAATTATAAAGCTGAGTGATGACATTTGGCCTGCCTCACTGGTTCATGCAGTGGTGTTCATAATAGTTTTTTGAGATACTTGCAGTAGAGAGTTCTTAGAAAGTAAAGTGCTAAGGGTTGTCATAGTGTCATAATAATGTCTGAATCTTTCATCATTTAAACACAAGTTGGTCTAAGTATTCTGCACCTCAGCTTATAATCAGTTCTAATATCATCACTGGAATCCAGGGCTCTCTGTACGTCACTAACATACCAGTTATGTGTGCCTTTTGTAGGCTAGAGGATAAGGAAAGAAAAGCAATGGATGAAGGCTTCTGTCATGGATCAGAGCTGATATTGACCAGGCATTGCTTTTGTCCCTTCAGTTTGGTAAGCTTTTCCAGTTTCTTCAGCCTGATTACTTTTATGCTGCTGTATTTATTGTTATATGGTTGCTGGGTTTTTTTTTTTTTATTGCTCATAATAGCTTATTGAGACTTGAGGAACTCTATTTGCATAACCTTGGATTGCTGGTTACTTTGAACTTTTCAGCCTTCTGCTCTTAAAAGTGTTGAAAGCAGCAACTCAAATTTAGTGCTTTTATTGAAATTTTAAACACACAAATAGATGCTTTCATTCTTTTCTAAGAATCAAAGGCCAGAGAGTCTGGAGTGTATCAACCATATATTGGTCATTCACCATCAATCAACTTATACACACCTATGTCTCTATCAGTATCTCTTCTCGCAACGTGTTCTCTCAGCCCCACTGCTGGAGAAATACAAAGTCAGGAGGAATCCAAACAGGCCCCAGCTGTTATGTGCTGTAAATAAGGACACCTTGGCTTTCTGACGTACTTTGGTATGAACAGTGTTTTGTCACATGGGTGAGACTCCATGCTTAGTTATATGCAATGCTATTATACTTCAGCCATGGAGTCTGGATTTTCTGTTTGTGCTTCTTATGAAGGTTGCTTAAAATAAGAGATCCTAAATGTTGCAGACTGATTAGTTTATTGGTTTATTGTTTTTATAAGTTATAAAATTAACATCGAAGTGCTTAGGTGCAAAGTCCAAAAATGTAAAGAACAAATATGTAAATGTTTGACAGTTAATTTCCAGTCCCTGCATACATGTGTATTTGTGTGTTGTGACCCATCTATTTTGTGTTGTACAGTCTGTGTGTCATCACTCTGTGCAATTTATTTAGGCTTGCATCTTACAAGTCAATATATTGGTTTTTGTTAGTGCTCTGGTTCTAAAGTGACTTATCTCTTTGGGTGGGAAATGCAGCAAAAGAACAGATATGTTGCTTTAGAAGGGCAATGTTCTTGTTTGTGTGCATAAGTATTACATAACAGAGGTTGCATATACTAGACTGCAAACTTTTTTGTGTTAGCCAACATAATATTTGATTGCATGTGTAATACACAGAATCAAATTTCAGAAGCACATTTCTGCCTAAAGCAACAGAGTTAAAATATACTTCCTTATTCCCATTCTGATATTTCCTCTCAACCCTTTACTATTACTTCTATGCGCTCTAGAGAAGCTTACTCACCATATAAATCTAGTGACAGAAAAACTCTGCCCTGAAAAGCTTATATTAACGTACAAGAGCTCATATTTGTGCTAGACAAGCTAATTATACAGAAAAAGGAAAAGTTATTAGATCACATGTGATCTGCAGTTACACAGGAAGTATGTAAGAAATACAGAAATTAGCACGGATGTCCCAAATTCCAATCAGTATGTTAATGAAAGACCATCTTTCCTCTGCTGATTCCCTCTCTTTTGGTGGTCTTCATCTCAGGTACACGCTTTATGGTGATAGTCCCAATAACAATCCAAAACATAAAGATAATACATGGAATATCTGGTAGGGAAATGTAAGCTTTGCTTTTGTTTGTTTGTTTTTCCTGCTAGCAGTCTGTATTGTGGCAGAGAGGGCAGAAGCTGCTGGGTGCTGTGGCGCAGGAGTGCAGCTGAGTGAATCTACTGTCTCACTTCTGAGAAAAGGAGCCTGTCCCTCCCTTTTCCTACTGCTGGATCTGGTGGATGCAGGACAGACAGTGTGCTACGTTCATTCAGTTCACTGGTGTGGCAGAAAATGGGTCCTGGGTAGTTTTAGGTGAGTTACTAAACCAAACTGTTAAAGTAAGGGGGTCTACAAGCACAAAGCTCAAGAGAAGCCTAGGGAATTTCCCTTATGTGAACCTTTCCACTTTTCTGGTTTGCTACTTAAATTTATCGCTGGAAACAACTAGGAACTCTTTGAGAGAAATTATTCCATGGTGACTGTTCTGTAGTTTTGCTTTTATTCGCTAGATACAGATCGGTGTTTTTCTTTTCTCTTAAAGTCTCCTTTATGTTGTGGGATTGTCTGATGACAAGCTCTTCAAAGGAGAGAAACAATATTCTTACGCACATGGAAGCCTTCCATTGTTTCCCCTGCTGCTCCTTTGGCTTGATGCTGTATTCAAGGAGTAATTGTGGGAAGTCAGTGCTCCTCTTCCTAAACATAAACTAGGTTGAACTGCACTCTTCCTGTCTGCTATTGTTAGCAAGAGCATTAGAAAACTGCTCTGTACCGAGTCAGTCATGGAGAAGAAAAAAGCAGGATAATTAGTATTTTTTCACAGCTGAATGCAATGCCTAACTTTTCACATGCTGTACATAGGATTGTTTGCACTAGGAACCATGTCAAATAATGTTAATGAGAGGGACTATTTCATTACCTTTAATGAAATTATATGGTGAAATAAAGTACAGAGCTTCGGATTATGGTTTTTTTTTTCAGCAATGACATTCTATTTCAGACCAATGTTAGCCCATGAAGGAAAGAGTTGTATGTTCATTCAGCAAGCACAGTAAGAACTTTTTCGAACTTTTTCAGTCACTTTCATTATTAAATAATAATTTGTCCTTAACCTTCTTCATGTTGGCACAAGAGAAGTCGATGAAATACAGTTGAACTTAGAACCAGATAAGTAACTCGTGTCTGTATGCCTTAGCACCTTCTTTCTTCAGATCAACATTGTTAGGTGAAAGTCAGAGGAGAAAAAAACCCAAAACACCAAAACAAAACACAACCCCCAAACTTAGTATTTCTGGATATATTTATTTGCAACAAATAATTAATATAAAATATGTTAGACAAATGCATTACATGGTTGCATACTATTAAGGAGGACTTTACTATAAATTTGTTCTTTTCAAGCCTGGGTAGTTGGAATGAAACTCTTCCCGCTGCTGAAATTTTCTCCATTGGTACGTCCTGGGGATTTTATTGTTCACAACCTTCTTTCCAATGCAAGGAACTTTTGACTGAGGTCAGAAAAAGTGTTGTTTTAGAGCAAGTGTGAAATATCATATGAAAATTCTTAGTATGGAGGAAAGAATTTGTGTTTGGAATGAGGTTCAAGCTTTTGTTTCTGTTGTTTAAAACATAATTCAAGAGCAATACTAATTTTCTGAGCAACACATTGTTTCCAGCTGTTTTGAAGACTGTCAGCTTTTATCTTGTGATATAACAGTATACTCCCAAGTATCAAATACAGCTGATTTGGGCCCAAGAGATTAATCAATCCAATTTAACATTGTTATTCCTTTTGTTCTTGGTTTTTTTTATGAGGAAGGAGACTTATAAAGCATCCTTATAAGGTGGAGGCATGTATCATTTAGCAATGTGGTTCAGAGAAGTGTTTCATCCCCTTGATTAGAGTAAGAAAATTTTCTTTTTTTAAATCACAAAGACAATGAATGATGATAAGCATGCTAGAAGGATTTTTTTAGGTTAATGAGGCATGAATAAGTGTAAGCTTTCCATGAAGAGATGAATAAACAGATTGTATTTACTCTGGCTGAGCAATATATTTAAGAATATCTAGTACTGCTATTAAAAAATGCTCTTTTAATAAACTTTTTGTATAGAGATAACCATAGGCCCATGTGAATGTCACAGTCAAAAGTAAGGAGTTCTTTTCTGTGTAGAAGTGACCAGTTTTAGCACTGAGTTTGAAACTGCAAGTCTTCTGCAAAAGAAATGGAGAGACAAGGGTTCATTTGGCAGAAAAAGTGAAAAATTGTAGGTCTTGACATGTGAAATGAGAGCTAACAACTTGTGCTCCAACAAATTTTACTGACCTACAGGGTCAGTTGTTGAAAAGGCTAGATGGATCTTGGGATAGATGCACATCTTTGAAATGTATGTTTTCATGTCTCTGTGTTTCAGAAAAGTAATTCTGGTCTGAAAATTGTTTTAAAAAGTTGAAACCTGTGATAATTTTCTGTCAAAGAACTGACAATTTTCAGTCTGAAGAAATCAAGGCCTCATTCAAACTAAAGCATTTAAATTCAGTAAAAGTTGCCAGAGCAGAGTCTATTCAAAATACTCTGGCCATCGTGTATGAGGTCAGCAATGTGGTATAATTGTGCTCCACAGTCTGATTTTCCAGGAATGATTTGAGGTGTTCTCATAGCAAAGTAATACTACCTTCCTTATCGCTGGTGCTCTGGTGTGCCATTTGGCCTTTGTATCTTAGGGCCTAAAATGAATATTCAGCACTTCTGTAGGGATAAGGAGTAAAACTCTGGCCCAGCTGAAGTCAGCTGTTTCATGTTGATCTCATATATACACTCTAGAGTATTCTTTTTTTCTGTGTTTTTTTTTTTTTTTTTAATTTGTCTTTTTTTGGTGTCATAAAGGGTTGTTACAGTCCTTCCCAGGTGGTTAAATCATATGCACGCTGGGCTGGAAGAGCATTTCTTGGCATAGGATGAATGGTTCTGAAGACGTTTGTCCCACCT
>JAVSBS010018964.1:0-16569 GCA_033124195.1 Coracias cyanogaster | reverse complement strand
GGCAGGATCCCCTCCCTGCCCTGCTGCCCACGCTGCTGGGGATGCAGCCCAGGAGGACATTGGCTGCTGGGCTGCAATTGCGCATTATTGGCTCATGTTGAGCTTTGCCAACCAACTCCCTCAAGTCCTTCTCCACAGGTCTGCTCTAAGTCCACTCATCCCCCAGTCTATGTTTGTGCTTGGGATTGCCCTGACCCATGTGTAGGACCTTGCACATGGCCTTATTGAACTTCATGAGGTCCACCTCTCAATCCCATCAAAAATATACAAGGTCTTTCTGACAATTTTCTCAAGGGAAATGGCTCAGTGGGGTTCAGGATTGTTATAGCATGTCTACATTTATGTGGCAGATGCCTCAGGAGAGGCAAGAAAGAGTTGCAATGCAGGGATATTCCAGCTTCATGGTGCAATACCCATCCTTGGAGACATGGAGACATGCAGCTCTACAGCCCAGAGCCTTCCTGCCCAGCTGGCCACAGGGCCGGTCGTGTCCTCGGTGTAGTGGGAATAAAGAAAATTTTCTCTTCAGATCCATCTGCTTTCAGCTGCTCAGTTTGGAGCTAGAAAACACTCCCTTAGCAGCACATCCCAGAAGTTTTCTCTCTGCATTTCAAGTAAAAAGCTGCAACACTGACCTTAGGCAGTCACAGCAAGCACAGATGCTGTCCCACTTTGGAGCTCATCAGAGGTTGTAGTACACTCCTCACCCAAATGTCAATATTTTCCAGGGCTGAGACAGGAAAAAAACAGGTTCCTGTCCATCCATCTGGGCTCCCAGGACCCATTAAAAATGGCAACATGTTCATGGGTTTGCAGAACAAAGATAAAGGGGGTGACCATACCAGATTGTTTCCCAGGAAGCTGGTCCCCTCCTGGCACTTCACTTTGCTTTTTTATATCATGAAACACATGTGAGCAAACCCTTTAGGTCAGCCCTCACCGTGCCCTGCACACACAGCAGAGGATGGACAATCCTCCTTTCAAGAAGCTGCTTTCTTGCCAGACAGAAGCCAAGCAGAGCATCCCCCAGTGAAGGTTGCAATCCCCCTGCTCCAGAGGAGGAGCAGCTCACCAAGGTTTGTCTCTGGCTGGTAAAACCCAGCTTGGATGGGCAGCCTGTGACACACTGTGCAGTCCCATCCTGAGTGCTCTGAGCAATGCACCTTCCAGTCTCCTGCAGAGAGGAGAGAAGAAACATCCTCCCAGCTTTTGCTCTCACTGGCAGGAAACCTTTCTTAAAGTTCATCCTAAAAACTCCTTTAGCATTCATCCTAAAATCTCTACTGCCTCTGAGGCACTAGACTGTGGCCAGAAAAGGGCAACGAAGCTGGGGAAGGGTCTAGAGCAGGAGTGTGGTGAGGAGCAGCTGAGGGACCTGGGGGTGTTGAGCCTGGAGAAAAGGAGGCTCAGGAGAGACCGACTGACTCTCAACAGCTACCAGAAAGGAGGCTGTAGAGAGGTGGGGATCAGTCTGTTCAACCAAGTAACAAGTGACAGGACAATATAAAATGGCCTCAAGTTGCACTAAGGGAAGTTTAGACTGGATATTATGAATAATTTCTTTACTTTATCAGGCATTGGAACAGGCTCTCCAGGGCAGTGGTGGAGTCCCCATCTCTGGGGGTTTTTAAAAGATGTGCGGACACAGTGCTTTGGGATATGGTTTAGTTGAGGACTTGTCAGTGTTAGGTTAATTGTTAGACTCAATGATCTTAAAGGTTTTTTCCAATCTAGGCAATTCTGTGACTTTGTGCTATGTTTTGATACAGTTCTAATCTGGCCAAATCCTGCTACCTTGAAGTACTCCTAGGTCCAATTTCTCTTGATACCATGTGTCTTTGCAACCAGTGGCCCAAGCAGAAGATGCGTTCACTGGCCATCTATGTAGGTAGGATGAAATTGAGAGGGTGGGCACAGTACCTGTGAAGACATGAGTCACCTCTTCAAGGATGTACACGCTGGTACTTGCAGAAAGATGTGAACAAGACCATTTGCTCCCAGGGCCTTAAAAAGCCCATCCCAGACCAATAGGAACCACAGAAAGTCAACTCGAGACTGCTGGACCCACAGCTCTGCTACGT
This sequence comes from Coracias cyanogaster, assembly GCA_033124195.1. Taxonomy (NCBI): domain Eukaryota; kingdom Metazoa; phylum Chordata; class Aves; order Coraciiformes; family Coraciidae; genus Coracias; species Coracias cyanogaster. The sequence continues at coordinate 14,488 of JAVSBS010018964.1, read as the reverse complement.
CTGGCACTATCAGATGGAGACAAAAGGAGTCACTGGCCTGACAGACAGTGTCAGGACTCCTGAGAGATTTAAGGGATTAGACAGAGAGAGAGAAAAGGGATCTCGGGTGCGTTTGCCATGGGCACTCATGGTCCTTGTGTCATGGCCACACTCGCTCGCACGCACACAAAAGCCTTCCTCTGTGTGCACATCTGTCTGCTCACGCTCAGACACGCAGCGATGAAAGGGGGTCTCCCAGCCAATCAGAGCTGTCTGGCTTCTGTGGCTTCTGCCTTTGAGCGTGCAAGACATCTGGGTTGTGAGTTGAGGCTGGGAAAGTGCATTTGTCATCTTCTGCAGGTGAAGCTTGGGGTGGTGGGGCAAGGGTAAGAAACAGCTTTTCCCTCCAACATGGTGGGAGCTAGAGAAACAGGCTCAGGCAGCAAGGAAGGACACTAGGATTGAAAGAAAGACAGGGAAGTGTCTGCTGCTCCTGCAGTTGCCAGCCTTGGAGTCGTGGTTTGTGCTTTAAAAGTTGTCCATGCCCTCTGTCTAACCCAAATTCACCCTGTGATTCTTCCTCTCCTCACGTATTTGCTTCCTCCCCATAAGCTCTTATGATTTCTGTGTTAGAGCCACACAGAGACAAGATGTGTCCCTGGGACCTCAGATCTAGACTTCAAATAGGTTTTGTTTCATCTTCACATCTCAACCGCTCCATAAAGAAATCATTGGTTCCTGTGACCCAGGAGGTCAGAGAGGAGCTGCAGCACCTTAGCCACCATGCCCTGACCCGTGTGCCTTCCCAGGACTCTGGGAAGATGGGGATGGTGACCCAAGAGGAAGGAGATTTTTTACATTTGTCTAAGAAGGATCAACAATGGGGAAATCACAAGTTCGTTGGCATGAGGACAAAAATGAAAATCAGGTGATGACTGGAGACAAGGTGCTCTCAGTAATCAATCAACAATGAAGAGCAGACACTTAGGAATGATGGTGACCTTGTGAAAGAGGAAGAAAAAGTGGGAGGGCTTGGAACAGGTCATCAAAAGCAGGTGGATTCCTGTATGCAGGTAAGGAACTTCACTAGCTGGGTGTGTGACCACGTGCAACCAGTCTCCACCCTCCTCAGGGGCCTCTCTCACACAACAGATCACGACTCCAACCTCAAAACAGAGGGACTAAAACTGACTGCACATCTTTGGTCAGACCTTCCAGGCAGGGAATTCTGTTGTGAGGTGGCTCAGGAGTTTAAAGAAGGGATTTGACTGAGTCTATGGTTGAACGGGAGGATAGGTCCTCCCAGAAGTTCCCCAGAACTTCATGGGAAGTCCCAGCTCTTCCTCCCTCCAGGCCACTTTCTACAGGCTTCCTGAGGAATGGAACTGCTCATCCAGATAAAAAATTTGGGCCAGGTTTTACACCGATGAGCTACAGCAGAATTAACCTTCATGTGTGATGTGGTGTGGAGCTCACGGCCAGCCCACCAGGCCAACCCTCCACCACCACTGCTCTGAGAAACTGCTCCTGCAGGCACATCCTTGTAGACTCTGACAGTGACTATGGACTTCACTTCCACCACTGTGCAAACCCAGACAGGAGAAAGCATCTCGCAGCGTGCCAAGCTGTCTGCAAGAGTGGATGTCTGGAGAAACGCAGCGTGCTCTCCTGCCTGTTCCCCACATTACTGGCCTTGCTGGATGGAGAACGAAGTTAAGGTTGTTCACAACTCTTGCTTGGAGCTGACCAGTCTTCCCAGCAGTGCTGAGCTTCCCCCATCAGATTGCACTTGGTGGGAGCTGGAAGTGCAAAGCAGCTCCAGGAGCCAGTCCCAGCGCACTGCCTGTTGGGCTGCTTTGCCTCCCAACCTTATCTGGTTGCTCCTCTTCTGTGTGTCCCATCCAAGGGTGTGGGAGATGGAGTCAAACCATTGCATGAAGTGCTACGGTCCTAAAATCACAGGCAGCTGCCCCACTGCTGGGGTAGTGGGCAGAGAGGTGCAGGAGAAACAGGGCAGAGAGGTGCAGGGATGAGCAGGGAGCTGTGACAGAAGACAGCGCTGGGGCAGGGACTAGAAGCTTGTGCTTCCCAGCCAGGGTGGGAGCCAGGTCTTCTCATTCAGTGTCTTCAGCAGAGACATCTCGTCCAAGCAGGTATCCTGGGATTCCCTTTACACCCTAAGATCATTAGTGTGCAATCAATTCAACCAACTGCAATCAGTCCAGCAACCAGTCTGAGACTCCAGGCTGGATGAGGAGTCCAGGACAAGGATGGTCCACCACAGGTCTCACAAAGCACCATCCTTTGAGATTTTCAAATTGTATAAGGACAAGGCCCCGAGTAACCTAATCTAACTCAGAAACTGGCCTGGTCTGAGCAGGAGGTTGGACTGAAGACCTCCTGAGGTCTGAATTGACTAAAGACTACAAAATGATTGATGAGCTCACACAGTCTTCAGGTGTGGGCAGGTGGGTTAGGGAAAAACACAACAGAACTGGGAGAAATGGTTGATAACCCAGGTGGTTGAGCTGCCATTTGAAGGGACCTCTCCAGGCTGTGCAATGAGCACACAGGAACATCATGAAGTTCAACCAAGGGACCTGGGAAGAAACAACCTCATGCACCCATAAAGGTGGGGGCCAACCAGCTACAAAGCAGCTCCAGAAAAGGACCTGGGGGTGCTGGTAGACAAAAATTTGAACATAAAGCAGCAACGTGCCATGGCAGCAAAGAAATCCATCAGAGCTGCACAAGGAAAAGCATCGCCAGCAAATAGAGAGAGAGGATCCTTCCCTTCTGCTCAGCCCTGGTGAAACCTCATCTTGAGTCCTGTGTCCAGATCTGGACTCCTCAGTACAAGAGAAATATGGACGTACTAAGTCAAAGCTCTTTAGTATTTGCCTGTGCGTGGTGCAGAAAACTGCGAGGCTTCTGCACTGGAAGCAACTGAGTTCACCACGTCCACTCTGTTGAAGAACTGGCTGCTCATTCCCACATTTGACCACATGTTCTGGAAAGACACTACAGGATGGTCTGGATGCTAATCAAGGCAGTAGCTGTAGGACTATCCTTGTTCATGTGCGATAGCAGGTATCTCAGTGCTTCTTTAAACAAGTATGTGTCTTCACTCTTCTGTGACAATTTCTGGCCAAATAAGCAACATGCTGGGCCATTGGCAGGTTCTCTCAAAGCTGCCCTCCAGCACCTTCACCATGTATGAGCACATCTGCCCAACTCACAGCTGCAGCTAGAGGCTGATGTCCACCAGGGTTGAACTGTGGTGGGCCGGTCTCTGCTGGAACCACCTGCACAGGTGTCAAGACAGCCTGGGACATGTGACATGGACATGCCTGACTGTGGAGCAGCCCCGCCCCAGTAAATGGTGGTCACTCTGCTGATGAGCTTGGCATTGGACAGGACACTTCCTACTGCGGCCACAATTCAGAAGCTCTCATGTCAGTGTCTCCTGACGGCTGCGACACCCAGGGTATTCCCCAGCCTCCAGGTGTTGTTCCCCCAGATACGGCTCCTTGCAGGTCTTTTTTTCAGATCCACCAGCCCCATGGGGATGTCTCAGATGCCTGGGAATACACTGAATGGTTCTAGGTGCCTCCATGTAGAGAGCTGAGTCCCTCCCGCTGTGCCCACAAAGGACCAGGGTGCCCTCCAGTGTGAAAGCCCTTTTCACATCAGTGCTATTCAGTAGGAAGGCTCTTGTTTTCTTAGGAAATTCCTGTTTTCCAGTACTTTGCCTCCCTGAACTATTGGTTCACCTTGGCTCATCAAATTCGCCCTGGGGTTGGTGGTGGGGCCAGGACCATTAGTGCCAGCTGGTTTCCCAACCCTCACGCTGTCCTCTGTCCCTTGCAGGTCCCTTGCACTAGGTCAGCAGTACAGCTCCCTGGGGTCCCAGCCCATCCTCTGCGGCTCCATCCCCGGCCTCGTCCCCAAGCAGCTCCGCTTCTGCCGCAACTACATTGAGATCATGCCCAGCGTGGCCGAGGGGGTGAAGCTGGGCATCCAGGAGTGCCAGCACCAGTTCCGAGGTCGCCGCTGGAACTGCACCACCATCGATGACAGCCTGGCCATCTTCGGGCCAGTCCTGGACAAAGGTAAGCAGCGAAGCCCGGGAGGGTTGTTGGGTAACAGGTTTGCCAGGGTGGGTAGAGCTGTCACATCTCCACTTGGCTTTTGGACATGCCGTGAATATCCTACTGGGAACACACTGAGGAAAGAGTGTGATGTCCTCACTTTCAACTCTAATTTCTCCGGTTCATGTTTTCCAATTGTGTGGGCATGTTACATCGAAAGTGTTAATGAGGGAAGGGTCTGTTCCCATCCCAGGAGCTCCCAGTAGGGCCAAGTAGGACAAAGTACAGGAAGGGGAAGGTCTACCCCATCCATGCTCACATGTTCTGGAATCATGGGCTCCATCCTCCCTGCCCAGGGCATGCAGTGCTGCCAAGCAACAGGGTCCAGCAGACCCAGGGGAAAAGCCAAGGAGAGGAGCTCTGGTCAAGTTCCTTAGGGTCAAGGTGGGCCCTATGAAGCAAGCATTGTCTATCCCAGGAGGCCAGTGGGCAAAAGTTTCCCCACTCATGAGAAGCCATGGTTGAAATCCATGGTCCTGATCAGGCTTACTTGGGTTTTCAGCATTACTTTTCATAGATGAGTCCAAAACGGTCAGGGCTGGGAACAAAAAGAGGGAGACTAAACAGGTTTTCCCTCTCCCCTCTCCAAACACACATGCTTGCTCCTCTTCATCACCTCCTCCTGAAAGGCCACCTTTCTAGACCGACTGGCACAGATCAGGCACACCAGCAGCACATTCATGGGGCACAATAAAGGTGGGACTCCCAGTGAGTTCACAACCTGGGCATTACACTGAGAAAAGTGAGATGTTTGGCCCCAAGATAACTGGGCACCTGTACCACCAGCCTGCAGCCACATATGACTGAAAGGACTGGAGGACTTTGGTGGCTGATAACCCATCCCACATCTCAGATGTCCAGTCAGCAAACCAAGACCTTAGAGCAAAACCATTCCCATGAAACTGAACCAAACGGTGGACAAAACCTCCCCTTCTGTCCATCCCATCCCATGGGTTTTGTTGACTCCATGTCGAGTTTAGCACAAGGGACGGCCACAGATAACATCTTGGTTTCACCAACCAACACCATTTGGTGCAACCAACACCATTTCTGAAGTTTACCTTGATTGGTATCAACACACACTGAGCCTCTTCAGTTCAACAAAGTCTGTTTATGGAAAATAAATTATTCTTTCCAGGGATGCTTTGCAAATGGGAATCTTATGGTGCAACCTTTAAGGAATTTGAGCAGTTAGGGTTGAAAGCTGGGACATCAGACTTTTTCCCAGCGCTCTCCTGGAGTGTGCACGTCTCCTGGTGAATCTTTCTTACAAAGCTAAAATATTCTGCATATAAACAGTTCCCAGTGTTTTTTTCAAGCTTCAACCTTCCGATAATGATAAGGATTCCTGAAACATGGGTCGCATATTTCAGTGAAAATGACTCATCTGGGTTAAAGTGAAATTCTTTGCAAAAATCAGGATTGTGAAGTCATGTTAGAGGGCTAATAGGGACCAGGAGACTCGATTCCCCACTGGTTTGCCAGGATGTATTTTGGGGTCATTGCTGTGCTTGCTATCGAGCAACTTGTCGTCAAGTCTTCCCCCACTATAACTTGCAGCCTAATAAGAGCATGTCCTAAACTTCAGCACTTACAAGATGAGAAAGTTTTTTCTTAAAAGCTGTCATTAAAAACTATCATAAAAAATTTAAGCACATTATGAAAGATCAGTTACAGCATCAGGCACTGAAAATCTCTCACTGCCATTTCTGTCAGCATCAGAGCACTTAAAAACTGGATTTGAACCATCCTCCCCGTAATGAGCAAACTGAACTTTGAATTTCTGAAGAATATTTTTCAGATTCTTTCGGCTGCAGGGACTAGAGCAAACCCTCATGTGTGGACATGCCTGAACATTTCCGTGCGCTCCAACTGACAAAGTAAAATATCACCCATAGCTCTGAAACCCCTCTGACAGATGGAGAAAAATTATTGAGCACATTTGTTATCCAGCTTTTCCAATCAAACCGTAACATGTCTGTGGCCTCCTCAATGCTATTGCCAGGCAATTAGCTTGAAAAATGTATTTATTCTGGTGTCTCACTCACCTGTAAGTAGAGCAGTTAAAAATAAACATTATCACCTGCAAATAGTGACACATCAAAGTCCAACCCATTTGGTTGTGGTTATTATTTACATTTTTAAAATATGCTAACGCCTTTTCACCGCTGCCTTGAAAATTAACGAGCGGAGGCAGGACGGGGCTCATTTCATCCATGTAGCAACGGGCAAAGCTTTTGCCATGCCCGAAGCCTGTGGCATGAGTAGTCACAGGGGAAAACAAGACCTTTCCAGCCCCTGCGTCCTCAGCTGGAAGGAGGCAGAACACTGGCGATGAGAAGACTTTTGTCCTGCCCTGAGAGATCTGTGATGTACCTGTGATGTATCGCGGGGGCTGTGGACAGGGTTGCTGGACGTTGCTGTTGCCTTCACAGCATCACCTTCTCCCAGGCTGTTGTCCCATCTTCCTTCGATTAACAACAAGAAGAAATCAAGAATTTTGAGCCCATAATCTGTAACTGAGATCTGTACTCATCACCGGCTGTGTTTTTCACATCTGGCCAAGACCTGAGCATCCGTGGCAGCTGTTGCTGCATTCCCTTCTTGTTGACTTCCAGGACACACAGAGGGGTGTAGCCCCACAAACTAAGAATCATTAATTAATAGCAAGACTCATACTGACAATCACTGTTGCTGTTTGCACCGTACATTAGGCCAACAGGCATTAAATGCTAAGCTCAAAATAGCCAGTATTTAAGCCATGATAACTACCGGGATGAAATCACCTCTGAGTATCAAAGAGCAACATTTAGGTTAATCTCATCTCCTGCTCCCTTAGGTAGATTGAAGCTATTTTGGAAAAAACTTCAAAGGTGTAGTTCACACTACAATAGCATGGAAAATCACTCCTAATACAGCCTGAAAAGAAATTGAGGATAATTTCATTTTCAAGGAGCTGCAAAAATGTTAATCACAGCTGCTTCCATTCAAGGAGGGCTTAGTCTGAAGAGCAATGTAGTGTGGGAAAGCGACGGAGGCGTTTGCAGTGGTTGGGCTGCGCAGACCCTCTCGCAGCAGACGTGTTCAGGCCTTTCTTGGCTGCTCCTGGGCACATCATCCAGGCTTCGAGCGCTGGTGTCAGTTGGGAGCACAGGGCATCCCTTCCTGGAGTAGCCTGAGGGATTCCTGCCCCCAGGTCTTCCCGCAGCCTGCCATCACACCCCCAGCTCTCTTCTCTTCCCAGCTTCACCGTACAACTCTAATGTCTTCTTTTGCAGTCTCTTGCCTGGCTGAAAATTCACTGCAAAGCAATAAACAGCAACTACAGCACAGCAAAACCCGCGGGGGACTGAGAGGCTCCCGTTCGGGACCTGCTGGACAACAACCCTGGCCCAGGCCAACCCTTGACCAACCCGATTTCCTCCCATGTCCCCTGCTCAAAATTCAGCCTCATGAGGTTTCTGCCATGGAACGCGTGGCAGCCGAGGCTGGCGAGGCTTTGGTTTCCTCAGGCCATCGATTATCTTCCTGTAGGTCTTCTTTTTTTGCATGTCTTTCCTTCTAACCTGGGCAATGAAAAAAACCAAACACCAACCCCAGAATGCGGGGTAAGATCATGTTTTTACAAGCAAATTCCCCGAGATGATTTATACTGCAGGTGTGCAGTCTGGGACAAGGAGGGAAGAAAAACCTGCTTCCCTCCACCCTGTCTTCTCCCTCCCTTTTCTTTTTAAAATAAGGTCAGTTTTTATTAAAGAACGATGCCTCTTCCAGCCAAGTCCTGCCTCAAATCCAAGGCTGAGCCAACAGCCCGGTGACTCGCAGCTGCTCTGCAAGGGCAAGCAATTGCCATTCTCTGGGTTAGTGCTAATGTCCGTGATTTTGGTTAAAGCACAGTGCCCAGAAAGAGCTGGTTGTGAGTGCTCGAGGCAGGAAGGCCCCACAGCATCTGGACACCAACTCCTGGGATGGAGAAGAGGTCTCTGAGCCATGGGCAGGACTGGGTCTGGGGGAGCAAGGTTGGCAGGAGCTTCAGCAAGCTCATACATTTCCCCACGGAACTGCTCTTCCCCGGCCTCCTCACACCTTTGCTCGCTCTTCTTCTGCAAGATGCCACCAGTTCTCCAGAAAGGTCCTCCTCAACCCTGGTGGGGCTCCAGCCTCTCGCCGGGGCAGCGTCTGGCGGTGTGTGGCTGCAAGGAGCGTGACGGCAGCGGGGCCAGGTGCAGGAAGGGCAGCTGGGCCCGGGCTGCCTTTGGGGGTCCTTGTGTGCTCGGCTAAGCCCCTGACACGAGCTGTGAAAAGGCAGAGCCCGCACCATGATAACCCATGGCTTTTCTCAGCCATGACACTCGCAGTCATTTGCATCTAAACAGGGGTGTGTGGGATCAGGGGCCGTCTTGATATAAACTCAACAGCTTAAAGGGAGGGGGAGGGAAAGGAGAGAAGGAGAGAGAAAAATAAGCTTATACCGATGAGAAAGAGCTAAGCTTCCTCCCCTACTGTGAGGCAGGGCGAGCGATACCATCCCAGCGCCGCAGTCGTTTCAAATCGCTGCCGCATTCACACGCCCTTTAGCCATTCTGATCCGGTGGCGGGGGGCTGGGGAGCCCCATCAATAGGGATTTCCCAGCCGGGCTGGCGGGATTGGAGGGTGACGGCAGGACAGGGGAACATTGCCCCGTTGCTACGAGGTGCTCCTGGGGAATGCCAGTGCTCTGTGCCGTGGGTACGCTGGCCGGCGGAAACATTCTGCATTATGCTGGTAATACAGTGTGACACAGCGGGAACAATGGCAAATTGAGTGTCCCAGCAGGTAACGGGCCTGGCTGGGAGACAGTCGCAGTGGTGCACTGTCAAGGCGGCTCTAATCCTCCCTCGCCAGCCCCTCCCCTGGTTCTGGGAACGCTGCTCCCGCATTTCATCTCTGGGAAATTCTCCCGGCTCCTCGCCCAGACCCAGGGGAGAATTTCAAGGCGAGGCATTTGTGTCTGTGGCCCTCTCCCCCCGCCCGGCCCCGGCATCGTGCGGAGAGCTCGCCGGGCAGGCGCGGGCGTGCCGGGGGGCAGCGGCGAGAGGGGAGCAGCCCCCGGGGCGCTTGGCATCGCAGCTCTGCCCGGCCATGGCCGCACCATCCCGGGCTCGGCCCCCAGCCCAGCATCCGTGCTCCACACAGGGACTTGTAGAACGTGTGCTGACTCTCCATCCTGCGCCCATCACTTTTTCAACCCCCACCAAGGATGGACAGCGAAGGCACGTCAGCAAGGAGAGTGGCTCGTGTCCTCGCCCTCTGCCCCTGAGCTGTCCTGGTCCGAGGCCAGAAGGGCTCACTACCTCCTCTAATCTGATCTGCTTTAGATCATAGGCCACCCAAATAGCCTTTGTCAGGCTGAAACACTCCAGTTGGAGCGGTGATCTTCAACCGGTGGCCCGTAGCCCTCACTGGTCCCAGTATAAGCAGTTGGTGAAAGATACGTAAGGAAAACCACAGTGGGTAGAGGCTGGATCTCTCCTGTGGGAAGGGCAAGGAGGGAAGAGTTTGAATTAAAAGAAAGAGAAAACCACAGCAAAGACAGGATTGAGCAGCCCTGGTTCAGGATCATGTTTGGCATCTAGATCCAAGTTCTGCACACTGCAGCAGAGGAGAGATGTGCGTTTCCGCAGCTGGCACATACCCATGAGCTGCCTCTTTCCATTGCCTGCACGAGGTGAAATGAGCTCAGCCTGAGATGCCCGAGTTTTGGAAGCTAGACTCCAGCTCCGCAGAGAAGACTGCAGGCCAAGGAGCAAGACGTGGTGCAGCAAAGACCTTCCCAGGGCATGAGGCAAGAGCAGGTGAGGGACGCATGGGTCAGCTGAGAGGATAGTTCATGGCTTCTGCTCTGGAAGGAGGGGATGGTCACCAAAGTCATCATTGTTCTAAGCCAGCAGAAAGTTCTGGCTTCGTCCCACATCCACTGATGACTGTCCTGATCATTCAGTCATGCTACACCCACGAGGCAGCTGGAAACACCTCCAGCAGCGCACCCAGAGGCACCATCCACCAGCAAAGGTACCCCAGACCCTGCATCCCTGACCACCTGCCTTCAGCACCTCCCTGCTCCCCTGCACATTGGGTGTGAGGCTGGACTGACTCCAACATCGCTGCTGAAGTGAGAGACCTAAAGTCTCCATCTTTATAAAATGGCAGGAAAAGTTAAAGCCCTCCAGTGTCTCTCACCAGGGTGCTGTACTCCAGCAGACTGTGGTGTACCAGAGAGGCTCTGAACCAAGACATGTCCCAAAGGAGAAAGCAGAGACCAAGATAAGATCCTGGCTGTGTCTGAGAAAGCCCGTAAGCAGGACAGCCTCACTGAAGTCAACAGCCAAACTCCTGTTGATTTCAAGATGAGTAGAAATAGCACAACACCATCTGCTTTATAAAAGAAATTTTAAAAAAACCCACAAGAAGAAAGCTTTAAAGTCATCCTGAGCAGAGTTCTGTAGCCGAACAGCCTGGTCACTACTGCAAGAACCCAGACTCCAAGTCCAGGGACCAAAGGTTCTGTCAATGTGCTAAGAAGGGAAACATAAGAGACTTGCCAGTCTGTGTCCTAATGCAGGAGAGACCTCTGAGCTGTGGTAGGCCTTGCTCTCCCTCAGCCCCGGTCAGTCCTCAGCTGGAAGGGAGCATTTGCTTCTGTTCAGCCTTCTGGAGAGAGGATTGAAACCCAGGAACAGATGCCGAGATGGGCAGCCAGGCTGGGCAACATTTTATGGAAAACATTTTACTTAACAAATATGATGCTTTGAGCAAGCGTGGTGAGAGCCTGGCCCAGGCTGCCCAGAGAGGTGGTGGCTGCCCCATCCCTGGCACCATTGCAGTGAGGTTGGCCGGGGCTCTGAGCAACCTGCTCTAGTTGCAGATGTCCCTGTTCCCTGCAGGGGGGCTGGATGAGATGACCTTGAAAGGTCCCTTCCAACCCAAACCATTCCATGATTCTATGAACACGGAAGCTTTGCTCTCTGCAAGCACCTTGAAGTAAATACAGGGGCCATTAAAACCTACTTGAAGATGAAAGTCAATGTGAGCACAGGAACGAAGGATATAAATTGGCCGGGCTTTAATCTGGGTTGAAAATTCAAAGTTGGGCTTTGTCGTATTTTCCAACCAGTGGAAGAGCCACTAGTCAAAGCACCAGCAAAAAGACAAAGCATGTCACAAGTTCTTCAACAGCCTCCTGAAGAGTTAACATACCAAGATATCTAAGACAAGAAATACCCTTTCAATTTGACAGTGTGTTGTCCACCTGGGGACAGAGTGCAAGACTCCCCAAACCGCGACATTAAACTCACAGACCTCACAGTAGGAAAATGCCACCATATGAAGTGGACAAGGTCATCTCCTTTTGCATCCTCTAAAGCTAGGTCTAGGTCTTCTAGGTCTTCTCACACTATTGTTATGTGGTGCTTCTAGTATCTCAGAAGTTTCCTTTGGTAGTAGCAGGCCAAGAAAATCTGTCTTGAAGGCACCACACCAGCTGCTGCTTTGGGTGTGCTCTTCAGAACAGACACCTTCGCTGCCATCTCAGGAGTGCACTTCAATACTGGGCTTTGGTCATTTCTACCCAGAACAACCCACCCTGAATAAGATGGCAACCACCGCTGAGCAAATAAGGGCAACAATGCTGAGGCAGAGGGTACTGCAGCATGCAGGGCTGCTGGAGAACTTTTGGATCATGACAATGAACAGCAGTGCCCCGGCTTCAGATACTTGAGGTGAGCTTGGAGTCTCCAGGCACAGAGCAGGCAGTTCTGGTCTGGTTTCCCACCCATCCTGCTTGGCCTTGTTCTCCTTCTCAGACTCAACCAGATATAACATCCAATCAGTGTAAGCATCTGTATAGCTTCTGGTGGCTTCCTCATACCCATGCGCATTTCGGCTGCTGCTGTCCAGAGGCCAGGTCAGAGCCCTACAGAATGACCAGGGAAGAGGAGGGTTTGAAAGTCACCCTGACATGGTCATAGGTGGCAGAGGTGATGGACAGAGGTGCTTCAGCTCAGCAAACCCACCACACCTTCATCTTCATGTGGTTTCTCTGGTTTGTCCCCAACTCCGGCCCAGCTATCTTTGTCCTGCTGGAACATTTTCTCTCTCTTATCACAGAGGGTCCACACAGGCTCCTGCTCCCAGTCTACTCAGGCATCCTGGACAATTCATTTCACCCTTTCTTCAGTCTTCAATGATTTCAGGACTTCCTCCATCTTTGCTCCTTCGGGCCTGCTGAAATTCATTCACTGCCACTGTGTACCTGGAGCACACCAACAGTTACAGAATCAAAGAAGAGGTCTGAGTTTCATCTGCTTTGATTTCCTCCAGGGTTCTTCAGTAATTAATGAGCAAACTCAAGGTTAAAGTCACATGTTGTTCAGTCAGATACATTTAACAGTGATTATTGGTTCTTAGGCTTTGTCCCGTCACTGCTGGTCCTGTACCATCTGAAACCTTTCCCCATTTCAGCACGTAGAGCAGCTTCTTCATCTCCCCTTGGACTAACTCCAGGCATGGAGCCCCTCTCTGGGTTTCCAGACCAGGAGTTACTCCAGTAACTCTCTTCTGAGGCCCCTCAAGGTCTTGCTGGTGTTTTGTGCACCCATCAGCACCTGTGCTGGATCTAATCCTGCACCCATCGAAACGCTGCACTGGTGATACATGGAGCTGGAGTCACCTTCCTCCTGCCTGTGTGCTTCAAACGGTGATGGCAGCAGCACCTGGTTCAGAAAATGTCCATTAAAAAAGGAATGAAGTAACTTTTTGATTTTTAATGAGATTTAGACAATGCTGAAGGAGGTCGGGGAGGAAAATAAAAGTGTGACGTTGACTGATAACCACATGGACTCTGTTTATTCCCAGCCACGAGAGAGTCTGCCTTTGTCCACGCCATCGCATCGGCCGGGGTGGCCTTCGCTGTCACCCGCTCCTGTGCCGAGGGCACGTCCACGATCTGCGGCTGTGACTCGCACCACAAAGGACCTCCAGGAGATGGCTGGAAATGGGGGGGATGCAGCGAGGATGCCGACTTCGGCGTGCTGGTGTCCCGGGAGTTCGCAGATGCCCGAGAGAACCGGCCGGACGCCCGCTCAGCCATGAACAGACACAACAACGAGGCCGGCAGGACAGTGAGTGCTCAGTGGGTCCAGAGCGGGTTCTCCATGCATGGATGGCCCAGTTTGGCTCCCTGTGATCTAATGGGACCACAATAGTGCCCGGGCAGGAGCTTTCTAGGATTCTTTTCCAAGGCACAGCATTTCCACTCCCTCCAAACAGATGGGTTGGGGTCAGTATGAGATGAAACACGCCTTGCTCCCAGCGCAAACATCTCCCCAGGCAGCACATAGAAACCCAACACAACCGCCCAAGGCCCCAGGCCAAGAGTGAGGAGGACTTTCCTCCCAAGCTACTCCTTCCCGCATGCTGCCCGTTGTAACGCTGTCCCACCCAGAGACCCCTTGGACTAGATGATGGTTGTCAGTGCCTTGCAGCAGAAACGTTCTGTGCTATTCTTGCTGTCAGCAGGTACCTGGGCCACTGTCTGCTCCAGGTCCTTTGCAAACCCAGCACACTTCAGCCAGCTTATAGAGAGACCCTTCTAGCACAGCGTTGAAGCAACACTAGATCTTGCCTTTCCAAACCTCAGCAGGCAGAGCTGGGAGGGTGGAAGCTTGAATCTCTAACTTGTGTTAACAACTGACAGCTTCCTGTAAAAGACCCTCCATCTCTAGTAATTTTAACTGGAATTATGGATTATTTTGCTCCACACAGGCAGTTTCTGGGGTATAGAGAGCATCATGTCTGTAGACTCACAATTCCAGATACTTTCTAGTGCAAACTGTCAGACTCAGGGCATAAGCTAGGACAAGGGGATCAGTCTACGCCCACGTGTCAGAGGCATCATCCAACCCTCAACTGCACCCTCAGTCAGTTTGCAGATAGCACCAAGTGGAATGGGAGTGCGGATCTGCTGGAGGGTCAGAAACTCTACAGAGGGGTCTGGCCAGGCTGGATCAATGGGCTGAGGCCAGTGGGATGAGGTTCAACAAGATGAAGGGCCAAGTCCTGTCCTTGGGTCACAACAACCCCCTGCAATGCTCCAGGCTGGGGCAGAGCGGCTGGAAAGTGCCCAGTGGGAAAGGACCTGGGGGTGTTGGTTGACAGGTGGCTGAAGATGAGCCAGTGTGTGCCCAGGTGGCCAAGAAGCCACCAGCATCCTGGCTTGTGTCAGAACTAGTGTGGCCAGCAGGAGCAGGGCTGGGATCATCCCCCTGCACTGGGCACTGGGGAGGCCCAACCTCCAACCCTGGGGTCAGTTTTGGGCTCC
>JAVSBS010018962.1:34184-44548 GCA_033124195.1 Coracias cyanogaster | reverse complement strand
CAGATGCTTTGAGTATCTAGAATGACGTGTATAAGCAGTCCATTTTTAACATGAAATACATTTATATTTCAAGGGTTCCATTGTCAAATCCTTCATTAGCATCAAAATGCAGCAGCTTCCTACCATCTGAGGAACATATTCAGAAGCTAAAAGAAGTGGGAAAGGATGGTGATAAACAGCTGATCATAGTAAGTAATACCCTTTTAATAAGGCTTATAGCTTCTTGAAGAAATTACTTCTGAATTTGCAGTGCTGTGTTTTTGTGAACTTGTCTAAAATTCATTACTTATTCTACTATTACCATTGCAAATGATTTGTGAAAGAGGAACCTGTGCTAGGTTGTCATTCACTGTTGATGGAAAACTCTTGTTGGTTGCAAAGCATTGCTGGCGGCAGACAGACTTTATGGTTAAAGATTGTTCTTTTTAAAACAAATTACTGATTTTTTTTTTTTTTTTAAATAGAATGGCTGTTGGGTGAAAACATGGTTGTTTTGGGGAGGATGAAGTTGCCTTTGTTTATGTGCAAAATCTCAGTTTCTTAAAATTTCAGGATTCTAGGTGGAGGTGCATCTGGCAGATTGTGTACAAAATTAATATCGACAAGATTATTCCGGCATCATTCAAATATCCATTGTTGTGAAACAAAGATTTTTCCTGTGGATGCACTCATTTTCACCATAATATTTAAGCAGTAATACTAGTTTGGTTATTTGTTCTTGTACTTTCCGCTATTAACTAGCAAATGCAGATACCACTTTTAAAACAAGAAAATGCAAAATGAGAAGGAAGAGCATGACCCACAGTCATTTTTCTATCTTGTAGAGCAATGCGACTTGATAGTAAAAGAATTGGAGTTTTTGGTCATGTTGAGTTTTGTGTTTTTAATAATCCATACATCAAATCATTCTTGAGAAATGAGAGGCGGGAGCTGAGAAGCTACAGAGGAGAATTGAGGCTATTAGGAAGGAGGACTCTGTAGTAAGCTACATATAAAATGACCCCTCTCACATATATAACCGGTGATCTTGCCAAGTTGCATTTTTTTTAATGCACATGAAAATACTAACTAAAATAAAACCAGGTGAATTCTGAACACTCTCTTATATCCATACTGAAATATTTGAAAATCAGAGCTTCTGAGAACTACGTTGATAAATATTCTCGATTTGCCTAAAGTGATACGAATCTAGGCACTTGAATGTCCGTTCACAGGATGTTGAATGAACGATACTTAACATTTCAGAAGTATTTCAGCTGTTGCTTCTTTGAAGCTTGTTTTACTAACGGAGTTAAAATGCATTATTAAATATCTTACCTATATTAAAACGAATATAAGACTATTGCTTTTCATTTCTTTAAAGCTAATTTAATTTTTGCTCAGACAGTAACAGAACTTAACTGAAGAGTTGCTAGGATCTTTGACAAAAGACACATGTAACTTTCTGCTTAGTTACCGAAGAGAGGTTGTGGAGCTCTCATCTACAGTATTCATGCAAAGAAATTTTTTGCAGCTTCTTCACTATCCTAGTAGTATTCTTGTTTTCAGCCCAAATTAGGAGAGTAGTATTTTTTTCCCTGGGTATTCAACAGTAAAAGTTACAAGTTATTTACCTAGTGAAATTTTAGAGTGTAAAGAATGAGTCATAAATGAAGAACACCAGGGAAAAGGGGAGAGACCTGGTTTCTTGTTTTCTGTATTTCTGGAAAATGCAAGTGAGCACTGTATTTAATTTTTAAGTGTGAAAGTAACAGCCTTATAATATCCAATGCGTTTCAGCACTTCATACAAATCCGATTAATTTTGATTTCATTGAGTTCTGGGTAGGCTTTTTGTTGTGTTGCAAGGGCCTGTAGTTCACTTTCCTAAGAAAGCATTAGGCAAGATATTTTTCTGTTATTCTTTTTTCTTGGGGGAAAACTGCTTTTAGCATTGCCACAACATATAGAGAAACTCTAATATTTTAAGCCATTTTGTAAATTACTGTTCTTGACATAAGTTATGGTGGGGATTAGTCACAGTGTGTCAGAAGGATAGAGCTAAAAACTTTTAGGCTGAATGAGTGTATAATGATCTGGTCTAAAATCAGAAACAAGAACGGAAGGCCCTTAATACTAAAGGATGGGATGACCTTGAAGATTAAAACAGGTAAAAACCAAGACACAATATTTGAGAGCAGTATCTACAAACTGCCAGGTTTTGTAGAGAATGCCTCATTATGCCTTCTTTACATAAACCAGGGCCAGAATTGGACAAAGATCAAAACATCAAGGTGTCCCCTACATAATCTGTGGTGATTTTAATACTAAAAAGTACACTTCTAGGAGGAGAATCTAAACGTAGATGTAGGACCACGTTAGTATAATGGACTAGGTAATAGAAGAACGAATTAGTTAATTTGTGGAGCTTGCGTACAAAGATTTATGTGATGTAAAAAATCATATAACCAATTTCTTTGCTATTTGTACTGTATATAAACTGCTGTTGTTTGAGCTAATGGTGTGCTGGTTTTGTCACTTAGCACCTGTTTCTGCAGAACTGAAATAAAGCAAGTATCTCAGCTCTGTGTGTTGATTGGCTTTGCACGCTGGGTAAAGGACCCTTTTTTGGGGACTACAGTTAGGTCTAGAATAGTTTGTGCTAACATCTGGAGGAGAAAAATCACTAAACTGACTTCTAAAATACCAGACTTTGTTCATACAGGTACTCAAAAGGTTGAGGATTAAATGCATTAATAAAATAAGGTACCTTTTATAAGTAATAGTTTTATTTGTAAAACCGTGATGAATTTCTTAAATGTGGATTCTAAATGGCTGCACTTTTTATAAAGGACCTCTAAGAGCAGGGAAGATTAATTTGGTTTAAAAGCTGTTCAGGTTGAAATTTCTCCTAAACATAGAGCAGTCTTACTACACACAATCAAATCACTTACATTCTGAAAATAGCCTTTATAGTGTAAAAAACTTTATAGTTAATAGCTAGAAATCATTTTTATTTCAAGTTTCTGGCAGATTGTATTAAGAGAAGCAGTTTCATTATTCTTTACCTTGAGCAACGCTGGGAAGTCATGCTTTCGTTCTTAGTAAGGAACATTTAATTTGCACTTTGTTACACTTCAAAAAAAATTGAATGCCTGAAAGGTGCAATTTTGGGCTCTCTACTGTGAGATCTGTTTCTTTTGGAGATCTGTCAAGCAATTCCATCTTTATGTACAGAATCCCTTTTTCTTTTTGTAACTGAAATTGAAAAAACTAGTTGGGCTTAGTTTGACTCACCATATGGTACGTTATCTTTGTTTTGCTGATTTTATTACAACTGAATTTTCCTAGTCTTTAAGTCTGACATTTGTCCTGTTCATTGCCTTTGCAGTATCCGAGGCTCATAGTCTCAGATGTTACAGTATTGTCTGTGGATTCTAACTTTTGTGTTTCCTGAGCTATATTTAGAGACATGTTATGGTAAATCTAGTCTTTGTTTTCTGCAATATGCTTTTTTTTTTTTATATTTAATCCTTAAAGATGTATCTTACCTTCCTTCTCTCATATGATTGCTGTAATGCATAGATTAATTTTCTGCTTTTCTTAAGTAATATAATCTTTAACAAGCTATAAGACTATTTGACTGTAGCAGAGTAAAAGAATACAACTTCCACTTGTAGAAGACATATTTAGTAGATGTACTTGCAGCATTCTCTTTCTTGGTACACATCTAGTTATCTGAGCAGCTTTCTAATGTAAAATGATCTTCATTTCGTCGAGGTACAGCTAAGACAAAAGATGACAAATTTGCTTGCTGTCACACATCTTAAAAAGCACGTCTCTTTGGAGCATAGAACTTCAGCTGAAAACAGCAAGGGATTTAATGTTGCAACAAATTTCATAAAGCAAATGTGACAGGAAACAGCGGTTGTGCAAAGATTTAGATTCAGACTGAGGAGGGTATGATCTCTTTTTCTGAAGGAAAGAAATTAAGATTGAGGCTAAAAATATGTTATATTCCAAATCCATGACTTGGTACTTAGAGAAATAGTCTGTTCTGAATATTTGTGAACTCTACCCTCTTAAACTTCTTTTAAATGTTCAATAGATAGAATGACAGGTTACATGAAGCTCCATACTGGAAGTTTTATAGAGTAATGCAATAAAATTGTTCTTTACTTTCGAGTACCTGCGTCTGATGTGCAAATATGAGAACTTGAATATGAAGTAATCTCTTCCTTTAACTTCTGAAATGGAAAGAAATACAAATGTGCAAAGCATGTATTTTCTACTTTCATAAAATGAGACAGTGCTTTACATCCAAGACAGCCGGTTGTTTGCTGCTTGTAAAATCTTGTAAAATTCTTGTAGATCTGCTTGCCCGCCAGATCTAGGACAAAAATTTGACCATAAGAATAGGAATTGAAAAGAGCATTAATGCTACAAAGGGGTGTTTTGAATAATGACCTGTGAGGTACAGGGATACTTCTTCTGTTTTTATAGAATCATCAAGGTTGAAAAAGACCTTTAAGATAATCAAGTCCAATCGTCAACCCATGACCACTGAACCATGTCCTGAAGTGCCATGCTACGTGTTTTTGTGCCTCCAGGGATGGTGACTCCACCACTTCCCTGGACAGCCTGTTCCAGGGCTTGACTACTCTTTCAGTAAAGAAATTTCTCCTGATATCCAATCTAAGCTTCTCCTGGCACAACTCGAGACTGTTTCCTCTTGTCCAGTCGCTCTTTACTTGGGAGAAAAGACCAACACCCACTTCTCTACAACCTCCTTTCGGATAGTTGTAGAGGGCAATAAGGCAATTATGCCTTATAATAAGGGTTATGTATTCCTTTGAAAATTAATCCAGTCTTTTGTAAATGATATTAATGAATTTCAGGAAAGAATGTGTAGAAAGAATGAACAGCAAAAACAAATCATTAATGTAATAGAAAGGTTATAGAGTTATAGAGACTTTCTGCCTTTCTAGGAACATGAGTTGATGCCTGGATGCAAGGAAACATGATTAAATCCAGGTGATCTTTACAAGTATCAGCAAATGCATGGATCAAGATTGCTTGATGGAATGTACTTTTGATTCTGAGGTTTGAATTGGTGCTATATGTGGAAGTGATGTGCCCACTAATTCAGTTTACATATTTGGATATCATACTTAAATTTTTCCTTTAATATATTTGTATTTTAGTTAAACATAATTTCCTGTTTGACTGAAATAGCTAATATATGAAAGAAATATTTTTATTTAAACTGAGAACACAATCCTCACTGGAAATAGTAAGTGTAAAAGGGATTTCTTAACGATCCTGGAGAAAGTTGCATGGCTATAATTTAAAGTGACTGTTTCCTTCCTTAAACTGGTATAATCTGGTTAGTAATTTCTCTGCAGAACTGGAGAATGGCTTTTGGGCAATGTTTTGTTGTTCACCTCAGCCTCTTTTTCTTTCCTGTAATCCCAGTAAAAACAAGGCAGTTGTTACTCTGTAAGCGACTGAGGAGGGAGTTTGGTAGTTGAGAGCAGTCAGGCTTCCTGGCTTCCAACACAAATCTTCGTGCTTTCTCATGATACTTGTTCCCATTTCTACTTCACTGCAGCAACCCCGCTTTCTCTAGCTACCTCAGGTGGGTTGTGTTTGGTGTCCTTTGTCCTGGAGGTGAGAATGGTTTGTAAGGTTAGCTGGGGACTTGAAGGAATTCAGACACCAAGGCTACTAAGGGTAGGTTGTGGGTTACCTCTGGCGGGCAGCCGGGCCCTGGGCAGCTGCTGCCTCACTCAGAAGTCGGATGGGGCAGAAAACTTGTGGGTTGAGATAAGGACAGTTAAGTAGGTAAAGCAAAAAAGCTGTGCATGCAATCAAAGCATAATAAGGAATTCATTCACTGCTCCCCATCGACTTTGAGGTGTTTAGCGATCTCCAGGAAAGCAGGACTTCAGCTTGTGTGACAGTTGGGAAGACAAATGCTGTAACTCCAAAAGTCCTCCCCTTCCTCTCTCTTCGCCCCAGTTTTTATTGCTCAGCATGACATGGTGTGGTGTGGTATGGTATGGTGTGGTATGGTATGGTATGGTATGGAATACCCCTCTGTCAGCTGGGGTCAGCTGTCCCAGACCTGTCCTCTCCCAGCTTCTTGTGCACCCCCAACCTTCTTGCTGGAGGGGCAGGATGAGAAACAGAAAAGACCTTGACCCTGTGTAAGCCCTGTGCAGCAGTAACGAAAACATCGCTGTGTTACTGACACTGTTTTGGTCACAAATCTAAAATATTAGTATCCTAGCCGTTGCTGTGAAAGAAATTAACCTTATCCCGGTCAAAACCAATACACATTGGAGCACTGTAACATTCTTGAATGTTGTTATATGGGTGGAAAACAGATTACTTACCCACTGTAAATATTGTGCAAATTTGTTTACCTTTGTATTTTTTTCAAACTGCTTTAGCTAATGACCTATGAGAATATAATATCATGACGGATAATGACCCCACATTTTCATTTTTCAAATACATTAAATAAAATTAGATACAACGCAGTTCTGAAAGTTTCAAGTGGATTTATATGCTTTGGCTAAAATAGTGTTTTGGAAAGATGGGCACTGGTGATGGGGTTTTTGTTGGTGGTGGTTGGTTTTTTTGTTAAATTCCGGTCTTCCTTTCGAAGTGAACTTATTTCTGAGTAGGGTCATGTCTTCTGATCCTCCTGGTCAGTGAGGGGATCTACCCATCAGCTTCAGTCTTCAATGCATCTTTAATTGAAATAGCATTCTGTGTCCTTTTCATTTTATGTGGAGAGCCCCAAAATCTTTGTGTTTTTCCTTCCTGCTCTTCTTGTATTTCCTTTCCAGCCTGCCTGTTTCTATGGCTGGGTTTTTTCCTTTGTTCTGTGAAAAGACTGGAGGAAAAAGTAATCTTCCCCTAACTAACACTGGGTAATCGAGAAGGAGGTGACCTAATCTGTGCCTGAAGTGAGAGAAAAGAGGAAAAAAAAAAAAGGGGGCCCCATTTCATCTCCTACAGAGGCACCAAATGCCTTTTTTGCTTGCAGGGCTCCTTATTCCACATATGGAGGATCAGCAGACATGCACCTTCTCAAAGAAGATATTGGTAAGACTTTTCTTTCTGTCTAACACAGAATTAAGAAACCCTTCTTGAGATTAAGGGAACGTTGTCACAATGTTCAATTATAGTTAGCCTTGAAACACAGGATCTCTTCTATCCTATGCTCGTGTTAGTGAGGATTGCCTGAGATGTTGGGAATGCTTGGTTGCCATCCACACATGCAGAATTTACGTAGGAAATAGAAGTATCCTTGCTCTTTATTGTTACTTTTTAGAAAATTGAGTTTTAAATAAAGGAACATATTTTTCTGCCAGCAAACCCACGTTTTCTTAAATATCGCTCTGAAAGACATTTCCCTAAGTTCCGATAGTCTTACTTTTTTTTTTTCTAATAATGACAAGTCAACAGCTTATTTTGCAGTACCCAGGATCTGATATTTGCTGAGAATTTTTTTTTTTCCCCGAAAAAGCCCAGTTTTAAATTTTTATTTACTCGCATATGTGATGCATAAGATGTTCTTGTGTTGTTGTTTGTTGTTGCTCCCTTCCTGTGAGGAAGGACTGGCAACCTTTAATGCAGTATTATTGTTTGGGAGCACTTTTTCCATCTTCATGCATGCCCTTTTCACTTCTGCTTCTGCAGTGACATCAGATTAAATGTAGTTGTATTCTGCAGAGATTTTGTTAAAGCAGAAAAATGCATTATTCATAATTCCTGACTTTAGTTTGCATGTCCTGGGTTGTTTTTGTTGTAGTCTGCATTGAATTTACAAAGCTGGGTTGGGTTTTGTGTTTTGTTTTGTCTGAAGCATTACATCCTGTGGTGTGGCTTTGAAAGAGTACTTCAGTTACACAAAAAGGCTATCTTCTTTATTGCCATCAAGGATACTGTAAAGTATTTGCTAAAAAAGAATATAGTCAGCATTTTTTAGGGCTACAGGGTTAAAAATATTTCTTTAGGTACTGCACCGTGTTTTTCTGATAATTTAATGTAACAGATTTTTAATATTAACCTCTGTATGTGGATGCATGTAAATATAGTAATATCAGTGAATTCCTTAAAAAAGAAAAATGAAACAAAAAATCCCCCCCCAAACCCGCAGATACCAGCATTATCCAAGAAAATCTGACTGCAAGATACAGTATGGAAGTACTATTCCAGGGAAATAATCTGTGTCTGGAAACTTGCCAAACAGCACACGTATTTGCAAGGCAAAATGGGATGAGCTAAGGAGCCTGACAACTTTGTGGATATCCTTGCCCAAAGTTATTGGTTACTTCCCACACAGCTAAGCTGCTTTTTGGCTTGCTATATTCGGTAGTAAACTAGCAGGTATTTTAGCTTAAATACCTTTAGCTTCTCGACCATTTGAACAGAAGTTGTTTCATGAGGCTTCCTGCAGTAGTGATTTGTGCTGTGTATTTTAAGAGTTGCTTTATGTAGCTGATTTTCTAATTTACATGTAGGTTTTTTTTTTTTTGAGATACATTCCTAGCAGCAAAGTAGACGACTTCCTCACTCTTAACTAATCCTATCCCAGATAATAGGAGATATGTTCTCCGTCTTCCAAGATAGGAATGACTAAGTTTGGTTCAATTAGTTCATCTTAAGATAATTGCAGTACATCACCCTTCCTGCTGAACTGCCTTTTTTCATCTTTCATGTATAAACCTTTGAAATGCAGTATATTTTGGTGGCCAGATGGCTACTTTGTTTTGAACTATATTGCTGCTTTAAAGGAAGTCTGCAGGCGAAAAAAAAAAGTGTTGGATTCAATTTTTACACCTTTGGAAACCTCATCTTATTGTGACTTTGCATATCTGACCTCAGTGTTCATCTTTTGTTTTTCCTTCAGAAAATTAGTGTACTCCTGTTTCTCCTTCTGTACATAGTAGGAATGTATAAAATTGATGGACCGTTAAAGCAATGACTTCTCAGATTCAGCTGCTTTCTTTTGGCTGAGTTCCATATATGTGCTTTTAGAGTTCAACTTTGAGTTTGCCTGGTAAATTGTACCTTCAGTCTTGTCTTGCAACGAAACTGATAACTGCATTTTAGATGTCACTAATGACTGCTTGAAACAAGCTGCTGTTGTGTGGAGAACTGAGCTGTCATCTAGCTCTTAGATGTACCAAAACATATCTTTGAAGGTGGAAGGAGTAAGAAATTATTCGTAAACACTTTTGCTGTGTAGCAAAACACTCTCTTCTGTAAAGTAGGCTTTATATACAATTTATATTTTTAACTCTTAAAAAGCAAAATTAAGTTCAGATGATCTGTTTTCTTGCAAATTGTGCACTTTCAATTTGTGCACGCAGATCAATTTCCTTTTAAAAAGCACCCTCAAGTCATCTTCTGCTTATACAGTATCCTATCTTCGAATATAAAATAACTTTGTTTTTCTGTTACTTTTGGTATATGTTAAAATAGATTAAAAGCGACATTTATTGCTGCTTACATAAGCTCAATTTCCAAATGTAGTTAAAGAAAAAAAATATATTGGAGCATTAAGCCATAACTTAAAACATGCCTTTTTGGCTCAGGACTTCAATCTTAACTGGTATTCTTTTGCTCTATGCCAGAGGCGCTCCCTGAACCTGACACTGTATTAGGCACTGACTCTTTAGTCTGAGCATGCTTCCAAATTAATGATGCTGTTTTAATGAATAAATAGCAAAGCAAGAACTGAGCAGTGCCCTGAAGTTGGTAATGGTTGATTACAGAGTAGGAGGGTAACTTCAGCAGTCATGAGTAAAATGGTATAATCTCCCATTTGTATTGTAGCTGCTATCCAGTGTCTGAAAAATAAAAATTATGAACCCTATGCAATTAAGATAGCATGTCAAACATCATCGTTAACTATTTCCAATTAAGAGTTAAGAATTAAGTCCTGAGGGTATATTAAATGAGGCTTTAAATGAATGAACCGAGGAATAAAAAAACATGATGCTATTTGATTGCCTTGAAATACTTGGTCTTCATAAAGCCTAAAAGGTAGTGATCAGCTATTGCAGATCTATTGCTGATCTTAACAATTATTTTAATAACTTTTGTTTTTTATAATGTCCTTCCAAGCGTTCAGGAAAGTGGCTCACCTTTGTCCAACCTCAAAGCAATTCACAAGCAAAAGATAAACAGCAGCAGAACTCTAGGGAAAATCAAACAGTGTGTGACTGGATGTAGGAATTTTCTTTGTGGAAGATGATTATCTTGTCTTTAAAGATTATTATCTTTATCTTTACTGCAAATGGGGTAAGGAAGGAAGAAGGGTCTGTTCTTTGCATTTCATGAAGTAAGAGATAAGTCATACCTTAT